>WELB01000377.1:59766-71353 GCA_009602725.1 Spirogloea muscicola
CGCCGCCTGCTCGCCATCCCGCTCTGGGTGCTGCGCGGTGGCCTGGCCGTCGTGTCGGGCGCCGTCGCCGACGCCCTCGGCACCGGCTTCTGGGCCTTAGCCTCGCTGGCCGCCTGGGCCGCCGGCGCCGGCGCCCGCCTTGGTGACCTGGGCTCTTCGCCGCATGCCGGCATTGGCGGCGACGACCGCGCGCCACCGCTCTCGGAGGCCGCGCTCTTCCTGCGACGCCTGGAGGCCGCCCACGGCCCCGTGCACCCCGACTTTTCGGACGCGGGTTTCATGGACGCCGTGCAGCGCGCCAGCGCCACCTTCCGCTTCCTCTTCGTGTACCTGCACTCGCCCGACCACGCCGCCACGCCGGCCTTCTGTGCCAGCACGCTCGCGGCGCCGGCCGTCGCCGACTTTCTGCGCACCAACTTCGTCTGCTGGGGTGCCGACGTCCGCAGCCCCGAGGGCTTTCAGATGAGCAACTCGCTGAAGGCGTCCACCTTCCCGTACTGCGCTGTCGTCACCGGCTCCACCAACCAGCGCGTGGCGCTGCTGCAGCAGGTGCACTTGGCAGAGCGCCGAGGCCGCGAGGCCGTTATGATGACCACTGGCCTCCATCGGGCGCACATATGGCGGCTGACTCGTGCCCATGCCTTTGAACGCTTGCTGTCGGCGCAGATTGAGGGCCCTATTGGGCCTGGCGAGCTCCTGGCAGTGCTGCGGCGCGTCCTGGACGACCACGGCGCGATGCTGGTTGCGGCACGCACTGAGGAGGAGGACCGAGCTCTCAGCCGTCGTCTCCGAGAGGAACAAGATGCTGCCTACCGTGCTGCGCTCCAGGCTGACCAGGTCGGCTCGTTCTACAGACCCCAGTCTGCTTGCTGGCAGCTCCATCTTTCCGTCTCCAGTTGCTGAGTCCAAGTCCATGGTGTGTTGCCGGGCGCTCGCTAGCAGGAGCGTGAGCAGCGGCAGGAGGAGGAGCTGAGCAGGCAGCGGCTGGCGGAGGAGGAGCTCATGCAGAGGAAGCGCATGGAGGAAGAGGCAGCGCGCGCAGCTTCCGTGGCTGCAGCAGAGCGGCAGGCACTGCTAGAGCAGCGGCAGCGCATGAAGGCGGCTGCTGTGGGCGAGGAGCCTGACAAGGGGCCAGAAGTCACTCAGGCAAGTGCACGGCCCATCTTGCCTTTCTAAGCTACCACAAACGTCATTAGCTAACCGGTTGGCAAATTGCACTATCTTCTTAACCTGGTTTTCACTGTATGCCTCATCATCTTCACATTTCTGTAATTCAGCTACAGATTTCGAGTCAGCCGGAAGGATGATCGATTGTCCATTCCTCATCGGCTGCTCCCCACAATGCAGGTGGTTGTGCGTTTACCCACTGGCGATCGTCTAAGCCGCCGGTTCTGGAGTACTGCAACCTTGCAGAGTGTATATGACTATGTCGACTCAGTCGGTCAGGTGGCAGTGGTGCACTACACATTGTTCACCCCTTTCCCCAAGAAAATATATGGTTCTAATACACTAAGCACTACACTTAGGGATGCTGGTCTCCACCCGCAAGCTTTGCTGCACATCCGAGAGGATGACAACTCTGCCCTAGTTGGGCAATAGATGTGGTGCGGGCAGAATCCCTTTTGGGGTTGTACTGATATGGAGAGCTTGCATCTATCCAGGATTGACCATCATGTCTGCAGTTATATTGATGAAAGCTTTATGTCAAAGCTAGCTGCATCAAGCTGACTACAAGACAAGACCCATGCAGTCACATCGGATCAAACTCTATGTCTAAGCTAGCTGCAACAAGACAACAAATTACAAGACCCATGGGAAAGCTACTCATCTTGTAGCCATCTGCAGATTACGCAGAGAGTATTTCAGTAAAGGATGTTCGTCTGGCAGATGGTGGGTGTAATTACTTCCTAAGTTCCATGTTTTTGAACACTCTAGTTAGTTGTTTAAATTAAAATAGTGTTCAAATAAGTAAGTCTTGGGCAATGCTATCAATACCAACCCAAAAGAGGGTGTGCACGGTTGCAGCCTGCATGCAAATCCATGCGCTACCAAATTTAGATTGTAGCAGCCAGCTGCCAGTCATCATAAGTACACTTCGGCTCTTCCAACTCCTCATTTATACATTAGAGTGGCCCCGCAGTTCGTCAACTGTGCGCTCATCCCCGCTCAATTCATACTCTTTCAGCAACTTTCTTCCAGGCCTTGACACACCTGCAACCATGAAGTAACATGTAGACATTGTCATTAGAACTTTACTTCGAAAGTTGCGTGTGGAGAGGGTCACAGTACATTCATTGAACACAAAGCAAGTTAAACTTGGCCATCAGGCAGGTAAGGACGACCCCTGCTCATAAATCCTCCAAAATGTACATGTGAATATTCGAACATCAGATTCACCTTGCTGCGAGTTATCAATTGTACTATCCAGCCCAGAGAGGGCTCCAGCCGCTCTACGCCCATATTGGTAATCAGTAGAAGCTGCAGACTGAGATGCTGGTACACTGGTTGGCGTCAAGTGGGTCTCAACAGAAAGAGGTAAGGCCTCCGAACTACCCTGCAAGGATGCTTCAATTGCACTGTCATCTGCCGATACAGCTTCAGGAACGGCTGCTGACTCTGCGTCGTCCTTTGCCTTGTACACATACGACAGTGACTCCACGACCCCTGTCACAGCCCCAACCGCCAGACCCAACCCACCACCTGCCGTCTTGGCCAGCGCACCCAGCAGTGAGGGTCCCTCGCCACGCTGTTGCCCAATTGCGCTAGTTGCACCTGGCTGCTCGCCAGACTCCAAGGCTAAGTCCTCTACACTCTCCTCTGGCACTGTGACCACCTGCAATTTCTCGGTTCTCAGGTCCACCTCCTGCTCAGGCACTGCCGAATATCCCATCTTGGGTGCCTCGACGATGACAGTGTCAACATCTACCTGGTCTCTCAGCGGCTCCTGCGGTACCTTCTCGAGCTTCCTCTCCAGGTCGTCGCTATAGAAGTGACTCGCAATCGGCTGAGTTCCTAGGGTATCAACACTTACAGCTGGCCTGCTCAGATTGTTCCCACCTAGACCACTTTCCTCCTCAGTCAGGCTCTTGCTGATCACACCCTCCTCAGCATCCCGCATTGTGCCCAGGCTGGCAGAGCTGTAGCCACCTGTCTCAACTCCAACTGTGTCGTAGCTACGTGTCACATCAGGCTGCATCAGGGTGCTTGTAGTCACATCACCTGCTGAACACAGCAACAAATTTTCGAGCAGAATTGAGGAGCTTGCTTATCAATAAACGGACAGAAGAATAACAATCTAAGCTCCAGTACAGCACAAACTCGCTGAGGCAGGAAACACAGATACAGCTATACAAGAAAGGGAAAACCCACAACCAAAAGCACATTGTCAGAATATTTACTCCCATATTCTGGCCACTCACCCGTCACACCAGCAGCTCCAAGCTCACTCTGCTGCACTGTCTCTTCATCTGGCGTGGTTGACGCCACTTTGGGGCTCCTCTGAGTGGCCTGCGAAATTTTGCTGGCAGCCGCCGTCACAGCTCCACCAACAATCCCGAATCCGGTGCCAGCAGCCCGGGCAACGGAGCCCAGGATTGATGACCGTGGCTGTGTCTGCTCAGTTCCTGCACCGGTGGAGATTTCCTCTTGGTAGTCAACAGCTGACACCTGACTGTCCTCACCCTTTGCCAAAGCTTCGCTATCAGGTGGTGCGTCCACAATATTGCCAACGTCCACGGTATCGTCCAGCGGCTCCTTGGCACCCTGCTGCAGCTTTGCATCCAGTGTCTCGGGAAGCGTCCGGTCAGTGGCAAAGCACTTGCCAGCGTCCAATGCCGTCAGGTCTGACGCACTCTCCTGGTCGACCAGCGCGTCTGCGGTTGGCACCTCGTCCTTGCGCCCCACGCCCAGACCTTCGTACGAGGTGTCCACCGTTTGCGTGGCCATGCCTGGCCCTCCTGCTTGGCCCTCAACCTGTAGCGGGATCGCCGTGTCCAAACCTGGAGGGGCAAACAAGCGCTCATCCAGTCGGTCTGTGTATGACCTTTGATCTGGCATCTCCATCTGTCCGGGTCTCACTGTTGACATGCCTAAGCCACGAGCAACAGTGGCTGCCATCTCCTTGTCACTTGGGGCGAGATACGAGTTCTGGGGTGTGATGGGCACGGGGCTGTCGTAGGCGGCCGCTGGCAATCCAAAAGCGGAGGCATTTGGGAAAGCGCCGCCAGCAGCTGCAGCTGAAGAGTCGTACGCGTCTGTGTTGTGACCTGTGGTCTGGAACTCATCCTGGCCCAGCTTCTCACTGCCGAATCCAGAGTCCATGACGGCGCTGCCAGCAACGTCGCGAGGCGGCATGTCCACAACTCTGGCATCTACTGGCTCTGCGCTCTTGTCCAGCGAAGCAGAGTTGCTCGATTCGGCGACCAGCGGCGTTGTCTCCATGCTGTCCTGCGCAAAAAGCGAGCCACCGCCCAGGCCCCCAGCTGCAGTGGCAAAACGCTCAGACCCCTCCGATGTCAGTCGGTTGCCTGAACCAAAGCTGCCGCCCGTCAGCACGTAGGCCTTCTGAAAGTCGTCCGAGTCTCCCTGCTTAGCAGTGGCGCCAATGCCACCGCCAGGCGCAAACGCCCCGCCGGTAAGGTCTGCGCCAGTCACAGAGTCGTAGTCGCCTGGTGTATATGCTGCGCCAGATGTAGTGTCATAGCCACCTGGCACAGACTCAGCACCAGCTGCACTCCCGTAGCTACCTGGTGCAAGTCTCGAGACTGTGGTAACATTGTATACGTACGTGGTGGCCACTGGAGATGCCCCTGTCGTAGTGCCGTAGCCGCCTGGCATTGACTCTGCGCTGGTTGCACTGCCATAGCCGCCTGGCGCGAGTGCCCCACCCGCAGAACCATAGCTGTCAGAAGCATACGTGCCGGCCATTGGAGGTGCCCCACCCGCAGAAACATAGCTGTCAGAAGCATACGTGCCGGCCATTGGAGGTGCCCCGAGCGAAGTGCCATAGCCGCCTGCCCCAAACTCCGCGCCAGTTGTGCTCCCATAACTGGCTGGCTCATATGTCGCACTGGTTGCACCATAGCTGCCAGGTGCATACGTGGAGCCCAGTAAGGATGCCTCGGTTGTACTGCCATAGGCGCCTGGCTTGTATGCCCCGGTCGCCTGCGATGCGCCACTACTGCCGTATTCGCCTGATGCAAGCACTCCAGCTGCCACGGGCGCATTGCCTCTGTTGGCTCCACCTTCAGGCTGAGTGAAGCTGCCGAAACCTGCAGATGCACTGCAAGCTCATCAGATTAAAGCTTTGAAAATAAATGACAGTAACCAGCACCATCCTTGTGCCGTCAGTCCTAGCACGGGCAGAATTGACAAAGTTCAAGTGCCAAAGACGAACCAGTGTCAACGATGGTGCCGGGAGGAGCGCCTTGAGCGGTGGCTGAGTTGGTGTTCGCAGCGTCCTGGCGCACGTCAGAACCCCCCTGCTGCAGCTGCGCGCGGTCGAACTCTCCTGTCGCCGAGTCAACGGTCGCCGGCTGCGCGTCCTTGCTGAGCGTGGTGCCAAGAGCAAGCCCTGCAGCCATCCCGCCGGCGTCAGGTAAGGTCCTTGATTCAGAAAGGTTCTTGGCCAGCTCTGACAAGCAAGGCGCACACATGAGCCGCTGGTCAGAAGGCCAGGCTGCCATGTTGCTCCAGGTGTCAACAACAATCACAACTTGACCTTCTCTTGCATAAGTGACAAGTCAACTTTCCTCTCAAAGAACTAGGTGGACAAGATGTCGCCTCACGAGCATGCGAGGGGCAAGGAACCACAGTCAAAGTGATGGACCAGGTGGCTAAGCCGGGGTGAGGCAAGCCACGCCAATGCAACACGGTGGCTTCTTGTCCATTGCGGGAAGGTGTCATTGGGCTCACCACCAACTGAGGGGCCACTAGTGAACGCAGGATTGCTAGATGACTGGGGCTCCACAGCCGACACACCATAAATGCGAGGCGTGCCAGCAGTGGCCCGGTCCACGGCAGTCTTCTCGTCCTTGCCGGTCACGGCATCCACGTCAGCTGGTGGGAAGTCAATTGGAGCATTGCCAAGGGGCACAACGGGCGTAGCAACAGAGCCCTCGCTGACCACTCCCACCAGAGGGGTCTGTCGAGCACATGCATTGGACGTCACAGAAAGACTGCATCAGGTGGGCTCTGCGAGGGAAGCAATGCTGAAGGACCTGGACAACAATTAGAAAGTTGTATACATTGCACACTCGATCCAGGAAGTGATAATAACGGTCAAAGGCAGGGCTATCAAGCACGCTGTAGTAACCCCGGTCTGCAAAGGTTTAGGGTTTAGGGTTTAGGGTTTAAGTCGGGTTTAAGTCGGCAAGGACCTGCGTGCCCGTCTTGATGCTGTAGTCGTCGACGCCTGGCCCTGTCTGGCGCCCAGCTGCACCGGCACGGTCGTCTGCCGATAGGGGCGAGCCAGAGCTTGCGTCGGAATCGCCGGGGTCCTTCTTGTGCGTGAGCTTATCGAGCATTGCGGTGGCTTTGTCCTTGATCTTGTTGGCCTTGGCCTTGAGCTTCCCGACCATGCCCCCTGCCTTGGAGGGATGCTCCTCCTCCTCCTCATCGGGCGCCACATAGTCGTCGTGGATGCCCTTCCGCTCCATCTCCGTCGTCGGAACCTCGTCGCCCTGGTGGCCGTGAAGCAGCGACTTGACGGGGTGCTCTGTGCGAGGGCCACGAGGCAGAGAACTCGCAACAAGCATGAGAACCGGACCAGGCGCAGCAGCACAAAGGCGCAAGCAGGAGCTCACTGAAGCAGCAAACGGCCACTGAGCTCCCGCGTCGAGGAGGCGACGGCGGGGCGCGCACCTTGCGTGCCGCCGGCGCCGTACGTGTGCAGGCCAGCGCCCTCGGCGAGCTCGGCGGGGGACGGGCGGCCGCCCGCCAGGCGCTGCTCCTCGCTGGACCTCATCGGAGCGACGGCGGCGCCTCCCGGCCGGCAGACAGCGACGCCTTTACCTGAAATTCGCGGCGCGCGCGGTGGCGTGCGGGGCGGCGGGCGCGGTGGTCGGAGGAGGGGCGGCGGGAGGCTGCAGGCACGCCGCACGGAAAGCAAATACCAACAGCCTGAAAAGGCGCGGATTGGCTATCCGCTGTGCCACTTGGCAGCGCGGGGGGCTGAATAATCAACGGATTCAGTCGGGCGCCGACCCGGCCCGCTTCAGAAACAGCGGCGCCCAGTGGCGCGCCCGCGAACCTGTTGACTGCTGCCCCCACTCCGGAGTCCTCGGAATGCCGCGTCACCGACGTCTCCACGTGGCGCTACCCGCGGCGCCACGTGTTCCGCCGGAGGCTTCGCGGCGCTGCCACGCGGCGACCATGTGCACACGCGGCTCGCTGGCGGTGCCCGTCGTCTTCGCTGCAGCCACTGGCGCCGCCGACGCCGCCAGCGCCGTTAGATCTCGCCAGCCGCATTCTCGTCTGGTCCCGGCTTGTAGGTGGTGGGGTCGTTTCCAGTCGTCCCTTTCAGCCTGGCTGATGTCTTAGTCCTAGTCCTTCGCACTCCGGCTCCTTCAGACCTTGTCCATTCCTTTGGGCTGGCCTTTCCCAGCCACCAGTCAATCTGGCCGCGCCTTCTTTCAGCTCCTCACTCTAGCTACTGAGAGATCCATCCTCCCCTCCGTCCGGACATAGCTTCTTCAGGCCCCTTCGTCCTGCCCCTTCGTAGCTGCTAAACGTTTTTGGCCCTCTGTCATTTCTTTTCGGGCTGGCTATTCACAGCTCTTGCCCCCATTGGGAGTGCCACTCTTTCAGCGCCTTCTCGGCCCCTTCGGATCTTCTTCCTTATCCTGCACTAGATTCTGCCTGAACGATATCTTGGCCTGAATCGGCCCTCCCTTCGATCTCATGCGCTCCGCGCGCCTTCTCTCTCTTCGTAGGGGCTGGCTTTTCTCAGGCCTCCCCCCCTTTGGCGGCAGGTGATGTACACATCTGTCAATGTGCTTGCCTCTGTACTTGGCCGCTCAGGCCCTCTATCACTGAAGAGCAAGCCCCTTCTGAGCTGGCCTCGCCCAGCCACCGCCCTCTCCTGGAACCGTCTACTTCTCTTTCTCTAGCCATCTAGCCCTACTAACAAGCAATGTTGATTCTAGTTCGTTGTATGGCGGAAATGTCAATAATGTGCAAAGGAGGTTCATACTCTTAGAGACTCTGAAGATACCACTAATATTCTGGTAAAGACAGTCCAAAATGAGGAGCAGGACATGAATAGATGCGCTACCAAGGTGCGCTACACCTGGCCTTGCTAACTTGCTATTACGCTATCTACAAATGATTTCCTGAGGAGCAACTGTGATTACTACTCATAGCCAGTGCAACTGCTGTAGTGGAAGACAAAATCGTTTCTCAGTTTTCACTCCTTGATGCCCTTTTTGATGGTGGCCCATCGAAGTTGTGGGCAACTAGACATGGCACATTGGTGCACATGGAAGAAGGAAAAGGCGTGCGGTGCGCATGGAATGAAAGGGAGGCCAAATGAAGCTGGTACAATGTTGTAAGAACAAGAGAAGCAGCTCTTCCAGGAGCTTTAGGGCTGTGAGAGGCCAGCCCCAAGAGGAAGGGCTCGGAAGGTAATGGAGGCCGTTCGAGCTTACACTGTGTTCAGGCTAGAGGCTTCATCTTGCGTTTGCTTGTTCCACAAGACGTAACCTGCAAGCCGTCAATCTATTTGGACCTCGAGTTATGCAACCCAAGGCTGAGAGGGGCCGAGGATACTGGGTGAAAGCACAGCGGCACGGCATAGCGTCCAACTTATTGAGACCGTGTTGCTATGTTGTGTCAAGCTCCGACAATGCACTGTAGCTAATTCACTGGCACGAGCAGCTGTATGACAGCCGTTCCACATGGTACAGGCGCAGACCTATGGAGGACAGGGAGGGCAAGGGAAGCTTCTCATACAGCATTGGCACCTCGATGCTTGCTACATCTGGTTGACAAGAAGCTCTTCAAAAGCGATAATTGGGCCAGCCCAGAGAAGGTGGACAACACTTGAAAGGGGCGGCAAGATGTAGCCCTGCACTGCCTCATTGGAGCTCTACAATCAGGTGTTGCTGAAAGCTGCTGAAAGCTTCTCTTGGTTGCCGTGTTTGGCAATTTGTGCTTTTAATACCGAGCCTAGCTCGAGATACTCCACAAACTGGACCGGACGACCAGGAAGCAGATACCAGGTAGTGGCAAGGCCATTTCCTAAATGCTACATTGGCTCCTCTGCATGCCCTTGATAATCACTTTTATTTTGGCCTTGACTGTTTCTAGTCAATGCACATTACATATCATTACATATCTATCGCACCAACCCAATCTAGTTGCAAGCTCTGGCAGCTACAAAGATTTGCCCATTGGGCTACATCAATAATGAACATGGTCGGCTTCCAATGTTGTAAAACCATAGCTAACCTGCAAGACTAGCAAATAATTGTGAATGCAGGCAGCGAGATTGACTGAAATATTGAACCTGTAAGCTACATTCACTTGAGGCAGTCTCTTAGAAATCAATGAATGTGCTGCACAGAAACCTGAATGAGGGTGGGCGAAAGAGCAAAGCTTGTAGACAAAGCAATAAGGCGACTACAGAGAAGCTGTACAAACCACCAGAATGCCACTATCTTGGTGGCTTTTGGTGCCTCTTTGACATCAACCTACAAGGGAGAAATCGGGCGTCGTGCCCATAATATTGTCGAGGGGTGGGCATGTGAAGCTGAACCAGAAATTCTCGTCCCGCAGATGGTGCTTGACATGCGCCCGCTTTATTATTCTTGCCAGGTAAGACCTCATGGGGACTTTTGTGTGTACTCTGCCACTCATTCAACAGATTCGTGTGAGCAAACCACCCCATCTGTTCCACATATTACTGTTTGATGCCTCCCAGCAGAGGAGTTACAAGTGTGCTATGGCCCTCCTAGGCGTGGCCCCAAATGAAAATTAAAGGCTTCAGAGATGCTACATGGAAGACCAGCCAAGGACGTCAAGCAAACGTGAGCCACACATGGTGCAAGCAAATACTGCCCCTTCATGACTTGCGACCAGAGGACGAAGCACTGTGGCTATAAGTGGGGGAGGGCAAGCCACCAAACTCACAGGAAGTGGGTCCACTCATACGCTAAGCCCATTGCAAAGTAAGTGAAAGCAGCAGTAAGGAAGAGAGGAAAGTTGTCCTGCCAAATAATACAAGAACGCAGATAAGGTGAGCAGTCAGCCAGTGCAAGCAAATGGAGCTTCTCCGACTAGGCATGGTCGTATAGGTGCAGACACAGTGAGGTCTGTGACAGTCAGAGGACATCGCTCAATCGACCTCTCCAAGGTTGTGACATACTGCCGCACTGGTCCCTCGGCCAGGAGAGATGAGGAAAGGTCAAGGGGACAGGGCAGCATGTTTGAGACCTTAAAAATAAGCTGGAAAGAGCCCACAGAAATCGCCATGAAAAAGCCCACAATCTCAAGGCCGTCAATGGAGATGTGGTGATAAGGCATCATATGGTGCGACCTGTGGATATTTGTCAACAACCTGCACATGGAGAAGGACCACCATGAAACTGTCACTTGCAGTACGGACCACACAATGATGTGTGTGCCGAAGGCCGGCACTTTCTGAAGCTTCAAGCAAGAGTCGCTGAAACATGCACAAGAGGCTCGGCGCAGGTGCAGTACCACTTCTTCCTGCCATGGAGCAGCTTGCTGTGGATGGCCCACTCCTGGAACATCCACAGCAGCATCACCACAACCACAACTGTATGACACACAAGGACAATGGAAGCCGGCAGAGGCATACATTCTGGTCAGCAGTGCAGCCTCGTTTGTTGCAAGCGTTGGCGACTGTCGACTGATCTGATGACAGCCTCTCGATCTGTTGCAGTCTGGCAGGGCTCTCGAAAGACCGAAAGGCTTGCGAATTGCGCAAATCTGCCAATTACAGCATCCCCTATGCGACAGCGCTCACAAAGACTGCCATCACTTGTCGTGCCACCTCCAGTCTCAACGTCTATAAGTACGACAAGGGCGTCAGCATTGTGAGTGTGCACGGTGCTCAAGGGCGACAGCACTAGGCGGTGGTGGTATTGGCTGCCTCGACGACCGGGGCCTGGCATGGCCTGGCAACAGCAGCCTCGACGGAAACGCTAGGACCATAACACCTCCCCAACGACGCACTTCCCCAGTGGGTCGTTAAACGGCAGATTGGGCACTCCATAGGGCTCCACCGTCACGCCCGCAGGTCGCCGACGGCAGCCAGATTGGGTGCGGAATGGCGGCGGGCGCTCGCGCTCACCGCAGGCGTCGGCGCCACAGAAGGGCCGGCTGACGCGCGCGGCGGCCATGGCGAGCAGGCAGGCGAGGATGAGGAGGATGGAGCGGCGGGAGAGGAAGACGGCGAGCGCGCCCCCGATGCCCCGCGGCACGTCCGCCGTTATCGCCCGGTACTGCCGCAGCTCCTTGGGCGTCCGCAGCTCCCGCAGCCGCAGGCTGTCCACGAGCCCGGCGTAAGGGCCGGCCATCTCCGCCGCCGGCGCCGCCGGCGCTGCCGCCGGCGCCGCCGGCGCCG
>WELB01000378.1:25332-41442 GCA_009602725.1 Spirogloea muscicola
AAAAAAAAAAAAAAAAAAAAAAAAAAAAAAAAAAAAAAAAAAAAAAAAAAAAAAAAAAAAAAAAAAAAAAAAAAAAAAAAAAAAAAAAAAAAAAAAAAAAAAAAAAAAAAAAAAAAAAAAAAAGCGCGGTGCATCACCCGGCGGCGACGGCGAAGGTCCTCGCTCGCCCTTGCGGCGGCGCTCGCGGCGGCTGGCAGCCGCGCCCGCCGCCGCCGCCGCCGGGCGTACAGTGGGCCTCCGCCGTCAGCCGCTCGCGGCGAGTGTGGCGACGACCTTCGCGCGCTGAGTTACGAAGCTGGAGAGGCCACTCTCAGCGCTCATGACGGGCAGCGCCTCTGACGGTGCTTAGGGCCTCAATTGGGAGATTGTCAGTCTTTAGGTCAGGGCTCAATACTCAGAGCTCACAGCTCTGATTTTCGAGCTTGGAGTCTGAGCTTAGAGTCGAGCGCCGTCATGCTGGCGCCGCACCAGCTCCAAGCGTTGCCCCGCTTGGGCACAACAGGCCTGGCCCGTCCGCTCGTCCTCAGCGGAAGCCTGGCAAGCCTCACAGCCGGCCAGACACAAAGCATAATTACCGCTTACTGTGTAAATAGCAACGATCCTGGACGATGCCGCGCCAAGCCAGCAACGTCCGGTGTAGTGAAGTCGATGCGCCCAAGTACGCGCCTTCCAAAGAGTTGGGCACTTGGGTCCTGCGCCGCCTCGGGCAACGGGGCCGCCTTCACGGCAGCCGACCACGGCCACACCGCCGCCGGCGCTCTCCTGGACAGCTTGCCGCCCGACGTGCACGGATGGCCCGCCAAGTGGGCGCCGGAGCGCGGCTCGCCACTGTCCAGTGGCTCGGCGGAGGCGCGGGACGAGCAGGCTGGTGCCCACACTGACCACGTCGTCCTGCCCGGTGTCGAGCGGAGCGCCAGGCTGGGAGGACCTGACAACAGCACGCCAGTCGAAGGTGAGGCTCTCCCCACCTCCTTCCCTCCTCATCTTGCATCTTGCACTTGCTACATGGCAGACCACAATTTTGCTCAAGCAGCTCTTGCACGAGCAGAGGGTCATTTCGAGATCACAAACTAATTGAAGTATTCTCTCTTAGTGTACCTTACTGCTGGAGGCTACTGGCTGCTATCGCCACAGCAAGCAAGCAAGCGAGCATTGATGACAAGAGTAGTATCGCCTCAGCTTTTTGGTTGCACAGTCACACTTTGTGCACACACTTCCTGCAACTCTCAACCTCTTTGATTGTCTTTCTTCAAGCCAACATAGCCTGCCACCAGTGCAGCAAAGTCTCTGAATTAGCGCAATGTGGCTGTGGAGTGCAGGCACCAACATGCTGGCTGCTGTGGACCTGGGAACAAACTCATTCCACATGGTCATCGTGCAAGCGGACTCGTCGGGCCGCTTCCAGATTGTCGACGTTGAGAAGGAGGACGTCCGCCTGGGGAGTGGAAGGTGCATCTCCCCTCTTTAGTGCTGCACCTTCATTTGGCAACACGACAGACGACCGCAGTTAGGCAGCAGGTGAACAATTAGCGTGCCATTTACGACCTGATTAAGCTTAGAGCTTATCAGACTTGGTCGAAGTTGGCAGTGACGACTTGACATATGCAGCAGCTGATTTTATCGGAGACTCTAAATGCAGCAAGTCTTACCTCGCAGCTCGGGCCTGAGCCTGATCACCCCGGAGGCTGAGGAGCGGTCATTGGCAGCCATCAAGCGCCTGCAGCGGATTGCGGCCACCTGGAAGGCCTCGATGCGTGTCGTGGCCACTTCTGCCGTGCGCGAAGCCCGGAACCGCAGGTGCCACTCCTCTGCTCTGCATTCCTCTGGGTGCCTATGCCCTCGTATTCCTGCTTGGGGCGTTAGGAAAGCGGGCGGAGGGCTGAGGGGCAGGGGCCCATAAAGACAGACCTGGCTTGGCACTCACCTGATGGATTGGCAGCCTTGCACAAGCCTCAGACAAGTCTTTCCGCTTGTCTTCAATATGATACATCTTTCTCAACAAGTAGAAAGGCTGGCTGATAAAGTGAGCTGCATGACTTTCATGGTATGGGCCTATGCTTTAGCATGGCAATGAGGAGGAGTCAATCAGCCAGATTGCATTTCGACATTGCCAGAGAAAGTCTACGAGTCAGCATAAGCGCAGAGCTATAGGATGTTCTAGGCCTTCTCAAGTTGTCGGGAGCCCATGGGTGGCAGGGGAGCGGGCCGGAAAGGCTTCTCTTAGCGTTGTGAGCTTTGTGAGGCAGTGTTGGGCAGTCTGAATGGCTAATTTCTCTATATATTGACTAGATATGGCATCTAACATTATTGCTCGCTACTGGGTTATCTTTGCAGGACATTCTTGCGGCGGATTGAGAGCAGCACTGGGATAGATGTGGAGGTCCTCTCTGGAAGGGAAGAGGCGTGCCTCATATACAATGGCATTCTACAAGCTCTTCCAGGTGTGCCAAACATCCAAGGCCCGGCAGTTATGTTGGGCATAGCAAGCAGAGGCAGGCTTGAAGCAAATTGTCTGGCATCCTTGTGATTGCACAGGAATGCAACGTGCTGCACGTACTTGAGACTATCTGCACTAGACATGGATCTCAGAATCAGTACTTACTTAGCGTATCCGTCCCAACCACTGGTCTACAGCCAAAACTGCAGATGAAGAAGTGTGTGGAAGTTTGATCTTGATGTAGAAGCTGTAGTGACAGCAGTGCCGCTTGTGTTTCCTTGGCAGTTTACAGTAAGACGGTGCTGACTGTGGACATAGGGGGCGGCTCCACTGAGTTTGTCCTTGGGCGGGAGGGCAAGCCGCTCTTTGCAACCTCGCTAAAGTTGGGCCACATACGGCTGACTGAGCGCTGCCTCGCCGGTACTGGCTCCACTTTGAGCACACCATGGCTCTAGCATATGTATGTTTAGCGTTGGTGGCGCTATGACGGCCTGCAAACAGTGGCACATAAGTGGCAATTGTATGTTGATCAAGGGTGCTATGCACTTTCTGGTTAACTGAGACATTGGTACAATCACACAATCACATTGCATCCTTGAGGTCCTGCACAGTTAGTACCTACCCGCGACACTGACCTTTGCCATCGTCCATATTTAAGTCATGATAATAGCAATTTTAGGGAAATACATGTATTGGGATTGTTGGATCTTGTTGCAGCCTCAATGTGCTGAAGCAAGAATCCAGACCACGATTGACTGTTCTCCATGAGGGAGAGTTCCTCGTCGTCTCTTATTACAAGATCGCCAGTCACTGGCTGACGTGTGCCTGACATGCGAGCAATTGCAGGAGATCCTGTCCTCCAGCGAACGCAGGTGGAGGACCTTAGGCGCTACATCAGGGTCATGCTGGCGGACTCAGGAGTCTTGGAGGTAGGTCTCAAGGCATGGAGGATAAGCATCAACTACACGAGCAGAGCCGCTTCACGCTAACGTGCAACGTCATGACTTGACGTTCTGTTAGTGGGGAGAATGCCTTTGGGAGGATGCTTTTGACTAGTCGCTTTCTCTTAGGACGTGCCAAGCGTTCTTTGTGATGTACGCATATAGGAAGTGGCAGAGCCATTGGCCACAGCTTGGAGCAATGTCAGAGCTCCTTGGCTTTGTCAACTTGGAGGTGGTGAGGGTGGAGGTTAGCTGCACAGATGTCATTCATATTGCTGCCCTTTCTGTCACGCGCCGCAGAACGTCAGAGTGGGGAAGTTCGAGGTGGCCATAGGCAGTTCTGGCACCATCGAGACCATCGAGCAGATGATTAACATGAACATTGCAGCAAACCTGGCTCTGCTAGGCCCGGAGGTCAGTCTGTGCTCGGCTCTCCCAGCAGGCTGTCATGCTCTACAACCTTGTGCACTTCACTTAGCTCACATGTCATTAGCTGGGGCACCTGTTGCACTCCAGCCATAGACAATATAGCCGCCACCCATTGTAATTTCAAAACACATCCCCACTGCTGATGTCTCCACGTGAGGATTATGGTGTTTGTGATCAGCGGATATTGACAAGTATATTGGGTCATAACCATAAACATATCGTTTGGAGTCTGCCTTATCCGCAGTAACAGTCTCATCCAGAGGCACCTTGCTTGCTGGTCTTTCAGCACAATGGCACTCAGAGGGCGCATGGCTTCAAGGAGCGAGTTTTCACTCGGGAAGAGCTGACTGCACTCGTGAAGAAGCTCTGCAAAGCCAAGACGGCTGAGGCCAGAGCGAAGCTTCCAGGACTGCCTGAGAAGCGGGCAGACCTCATCGTGGGAGGGTCGATCCTCCTTGAGGAGATTTTTTATGCCATGGGCATTGAGGTGAGTGCTGATGGGGTCTATGCTATACATATTATCCTTCTAGTCAACATCTACTTATATCGATACGTACATCCACATGCATCATCTCTGGAATGCGTGTAGCTCGTGTAGCTCCTGGTCAGCGTCACTTATGACCAGCATGAAGCCAACTCTTATCTAAGTATAATGAATGGGCTTCTGGTGCCTGACATCTTGGGCACGTCTGCTGCACACAGAAAATGTCGGTGTCCCCTTATGCTCTACGGGAAGGAGTGATTGTTGACACATTGACAAAGACGTACGACAACTACAGTCCGGCACCAGATATCCGCAGGAGCTCTGTCATAAATCTGGCCAAGCGCTTCAACACCGACAGGAGGCTGGAGTCGGCTCTGCACTCTGCAAGGCTGGCCAAGGTCTGCACAGGCAGCTTCCTTCTGATTCACTACATTTGTTACTGTACTGGTTGCCGTCACCCAAACATATAGCTGAGATAGCATGCATGCTGCAGTCGTTATGCCATGCTTTTATGATCCCACTGAAGATTTTGATCTTCTCCTTTTTCCACTTGAAAGTATATGTACGATCTAGAGAGTGCATCTATGAGTTGCAGAGAGTATTCTTGCATCCATCTGCCTAGAGTACCTAGTCGTTCACAGGGTGCCCCTTGTCTTTATGACTTTGTTGTCGCAGCAAATGTTGCAAGGCCTTCAGACCTGCAAGGCAGGAGGGCAGGCTTGCATGGCAGAAATCATCGCAGAGCTCAATGAGAATGATGCTGAGCTAATGGAGGCTGCTACCATCCTGCACTATGTTGGCATGTTCATCTCTCACAAGTGTTACCACAAGCATTCACAGTACCTCATCAAGGTAAGTCTGGCCACAAGATTTTCTGTCCTAAGAGGGCAAGAGAAGGGGCTACCTTTTGAGATTCATGGGCAGGAGGGACATACTGCAAAGCCCTATCAAGTATATTGTGTCAGTCAAGCGATGCTTAGCTCTCAGGGTTCTGGAATCTGTATATTAGCAATGTTACATGCTATTGATCTTGTTCATCTGACCAGCTCTCCTGTTCCGTTCAGAATAATGAGCACCTGTTGGGCTACAGCCCGATGGAGATTGAGGTGAGTTGCAATATCTGTTGTGGACTGGTGTATTGGTGATGCATGCATGCAAAGGTGGTTATTGGAAGATTTATGTTCTGGAACCGGCAGATCACCAAAATTAGCACTTTGGCCTTGTTTGAGGGCAGATTATAGCCCTTTTGGCAAGGTACCACAGGAAGAAGGTGCCCAGCTCAAAAGATGAGGACCTTGCCAAGCTTCCGCAGGAGGTGAGCAGAAAGTGCAATCTACTTACCTCTGTTATAGTCTAGTTTCCTGTCTTCAACATTAACGTGCTCAGTCTCATGCAATCTACAGACTGCTGAGTGCTTATTATAACCTCCCCTTGCTTGCTGCTACAGATTCAGAACAAGCTGCGGACCATGTGCTCTGTCATGCGAATTGCTGTTGCACTTGATAGATGCGCTTCTGGAGCCGTCCAGACTGTTCACGTCCTACAAGATAAGAAGTCCTGTGTTCTGGTAAGACAAGCGCTCTTTAGACCGACTTGCATGCCTGCATTACCTCTTTAGCTAGAAGGCTTTGGGCCTCTTCTACCATTTCATCCATTTCATTGATCATTTCGACTCCTTAAGCAGAAGTGAAGCTATGCCCAGCCCGTACCTGTTGCTCATCCTTGTGTTGCATGGTGTGGTAGGCTGTGACCCCGGCAATTGACCCAGTCGCTCAACTACCACGAGATGTATCACTTGAAATTTGGGCAGCTAAGGGAGAGCAAGAGTACTTTGAGAAGGTACTGATGTTTGTATATCAAGGTGCTCAAAGTACTAAAGTATCTGAAGCATTGCTACACAAATAGCCAGCCTTGGTCCGTATCCGGGCTGCAGTAAGTTGCAGTATGGTGATTTACTTAGACGTGAGGCTATGGTTGTGGCAAGAGGGTGAGGTGTCAATGGTGTTAGGCTGCTTCTCATTTTGGGCTGATCAGATGAAGTTGTTCTGTTGATGTGCAGCTTTTCAAAAAGACCGTGTCATTTATAGTCGCCGATCAGCACGATGTAGAGGAGGGACTTGAGGGGCAAGCATCTCGTAGCTTAAGCTCGTAATTGATACGATAAAAAAAGTTAATATTTTAAGGAAAAAATTAAAATAAAGCTCGTCTCCTGGGTACAGGAGGCAGCAAACAGAGCTTGTTTCTTTGATTCGATAGCCAGCCCAGAGATACCTAAATGTGGAACCTGTGCATCATCTTACTACCACACACTTGAGGTGTGTCTTGAGGGCAAACGCTCACAAAGAAAAGTATCTACATGAGATGGAGGGCAAGCACCTGCCGCTTTGGTAGGAGTATTAGATACATGCAAGGCTTGAGAGGTCTCCCGTGCAACCACCATCCATCTGCATCATCACATGTCCTGGTGTGGAGCATGGCGAGTTGATCAATTGTCTGGTACACGGGCTTCAGGGTCTTAACATAATCAGGAGAAGACTAGCATATGTTAGTCGTGGGGGCCCAATTAGAAGTGCTCAAAGTGCACTCTCGATTACAGGACTCATGATTCATGAATAACTCATAATACTCCGGTTGAAGCTTGGAGCTGTTGTGGTAGGTTACCTGTTGCATCAGAGCAGAGGTTCTCATCAGCCTCATGTCCACATGCGATAATTCACATCCTGAGATCTCATCATTCTCATTTCTACACTGCAAACATAGTCGTCCTACCACGTTAACCTTCAACACTTCTCACTCTGCGGACCACATGACTTGAGAGTCTCTGAGGATTGCCACTCAGCTCCTCAAGAATGATGCACCGTGATACTTAAGATGAGGGAGCGTGAGCTTACTGAAGCTGTGGCGTCCATCGGCTTGGTCATTGCGGCCGTGCCTGGACCTGGCTCCGGGAAACGCAGGCCAGACAGCCGGCCAATACTATCGCTACCAGGTACGCCGCGAATGGGCGTGGTAGCATTGGCGACTCCTCAAGGGCTGTACTCAGTAATTGCCACTCCTCGCAGATACTGTGACATTCGTTGAGCTCTGTATTGGGGGCTTTAACGGTCGCACTTTCTGCAAACAGGTCAGCGCAAGCAGCACTATTTGTCAGCACAACATCACTGATCCATTAAGGGGGGTTGAGGAGTGCTGCAGAGGAATATGACTTCCTACCTTTGCTTCTTCGTGCCTTTGCACTTGGTCCTAATGACAGGATGCACTAGTAGGCACGATAATCGAAGGAGGCCGGGCGATGCCTTGGGCTACGCCCAAACTGAATCAATGCCGAGTAGCAGAGGTCAGGAGAGCGGGCCAGCAGAGCCCAACCGAGATTTGATGGCGGCTGCCAGGGCTGCTGCAGTAACACTGTCCCGGCTTCCCCCGGAGGAGGGTTGCAGGCCGCCGCAGAGGAGCTTGTAACGTTGCCGGCGGTGGTTGTGCTGGCGGCAGCAGTCACTGCAGAGCCGCCCATGGCAGCTGGACCGCTGCAGGCTGCTGGTTGAAAGTGGCGTGGCCGCAGGTGTGGCAGCGGCGCTGTACGTTGTGGCAGAAGCAAGGGCGCAGAGCGAGCTGTCTGAGACGCTGCTGCGGAGCCTTCTTCTAGAGGGCCGGGGTTGTCGTCGTGCTAGTGTGTGGAATTGTCAGCAGTCTAGGTTTTTCAAGCTTTTCAGATACCTCAAGCACAACCTTCTTGGCAACCCTTTCAACGCCTTTATGACTTGAACTTAATGAGATGATGCAGTATTATAATTAGCAAGCGCAGGAGCAGGCGGTTAACTCACGGGGGTCGTCAAATATCTGAAAGCAGCACGTAATGACTACGCTGTGCAATTCTTCCTAGCCCTTCGAATCCTTGACGTAGAGGCAAAAGGTTATCAGCAGACCGAAAGAGAGCCGCCAGGAGGGGGGGAGGGAGAAGAGGGAGGGGTGGGGGCGGGCGGATAAGGGAGAGAAAGATTGGGGTGTGGAGGCGACAGATGTGGAGGCGAGCCCCAAAGGTCGGACGAGGTGCTTAGGGGGGGGGCGGGCTGTACTCAGTGATTGCCACTCCTTGCAGATACTGTGACATTCGTTGAGCTCTGAATTGGGGGCTTCAACGGTCGCACTTTCTGCAAGCAGGTCAGCGCAAGCAGCAGTATTTGTTAGCACAACATCACTGATCCATCATGGGGGGTTAAGGAATGCTGCAGAGGAATATGACTTCCTACCTTTGCTTCTTCGTGCCTTTGCACTTGGTCCTAATGACAGGATGCACTAGTAGGCACGATAATCGGAGGCCGGGCGATGCCTTGGGCTACGCCCAAACTGCATTAATGCCGTGTAGCAGAGTTCAGGAGAGCGGGCCAGCAGAACACAACCGAGATTTGCTGGCGGCTGGCGGGGCTGCTGCAGTGACACTGTCCCGGCTTCTGGCTGAAGGCGTGTCGGAGGAGGGTTGCAGGCTGCCGCAGAGGAATTTGTAACGTTGCCGGCGGTGGTTGTGCTGGCGGCAGCAGTCACTGCAGAGCCGACCATGGCAGCTGGACCCCTGCAGGCTGCTGGTCGAAAGTGGCGTGGCCGCAGGTGTGGCAGCGGCGCTGTACGTTGTGGCAGAAGCAAAGGGCGCAGAGCGACGAGGCTGTCTGAGACGCTGCTGCGGAGCCTTGCTTATATATCAGGTCTGAGTAGCTCGCTGCAGGGAAAGAGGCGCTCCGCCGAGACCCGAAGGGGGCGGCCGTAGGCACGGCCTGCGCGCGTTGGCGCGAAATATAGGGTCGGGGTTGTCTGCGTGCCAAAAGAGAGCCGCCAGAGGGGGGGAGGGAGAAGCGAGGGAGGGGTGGGGGTGGGCGGTGAGGGGGATAAGGGAGAGAAAGAACGGGGTTAGAGAAAGGGGGTGGGGGGAAATTAGGAGGCGACGGCGAGCCCCAAAGGTCGGACGAGGTGCTTGGGGGGGGGGGCCGGAGTAATCAGAAGAAGAAGTGGCTCTCCCAATGGGGGCAAGGGCTGTGAGAAGCTAGCCCGAAAAGAATTGACAAGGTTCGAAATAGAGGAGGGGAGAGGGGAAGCAGGGGAGCGGGGAGAGAGAGAGGGGGAGAGGGAGGGAAGCACAGTAACACGAGGGCAGTTCCTGGGCCCGCCCGTGGGCCGTGGTTCAAGGGAAGAAGCGGCTCTCCCTATTTATTCCGCACGACGTGCCCCCGCGGCCCGCCACGTGGCGCGCGCGCGCAGAGGGTGCACCGCTACGCGCCAACGGCCAGGGGCCACCGGCGCCCCGCCCCGCGGCGGGGCATATGTCCGGGGCGCCGGGCTGCCGACGGACGGGGGGGCCGCGGAGCTGCCCCATCTGCGGCCCCTGTCGCGGAGCCCTTCGAACCTTGTCGATAATTACTGGGCTGGCCTGTCACAGCCATTGCGTTCCATTTGAAGAGCATCTAGTCCTGTTCCTCCTCCGGCGTTGTTTCTTTGGCAGCCCATTCAGTAACTCCCGTTAATAGATTTCTTCGATAAGGAAAAGGGAGGGAGGTCCGGACATGGTCAGGCCTGAAGCGCCCGGCGCATCCCCCTCCCCCGCGTCCCCTCTCCCCATGCGGCCTCCAGTCCGTGTAGAGGCCTCTGCCTCTGAAGCGCCCCCCTCCCTCCTTGGCCGCGGCCCGCGCCCCATCTGCGGCCCGTGTAGCCGAGCCACGTTCGACCCTTTGTCCATCAAATTTTGGGCTAGCCTTGTCACGGCCTCTTTTCTTTTTCTGACCGGAAGCCACAGCGTTCCAATTGGAGAGCCGATTCCTCTGTTTCTACTCCGGCGCGGTCTTTTCAGGCCCATCCCGTGGCTGCCGGTCAAACGAGATTTTCTGAAGGGACGGGAAGGAGTTTTAAACATGGGCCGGCCTGAAGCAACCAGCGCATCCCCCCGCTCTCTCCCCCCCCCTTACAGCAAAGTGATACCCGAGAATGGGGATATTTTCCGGCAGCTAGCCTGTCGGATTTGAAGAAGTGGCTCTCCCAATGGGGGCAAGGGCTGTGAGAAGCCAGCCCGAAAAGTATTGACAAGGTTCGGATTTGAGGCCCCTCACTCTTAACTACTGAGTGGTCCATCCGCCCCCATTCTGGTACAACGGGGGGGGGGGCACAAGGACTCCTGTTCCAGCGCCTGTGGCCGTGGGCCGCGGTTCCGCACGACCCTTACCATCTGCGGCCCGTGTAGCCGAGCCACCTTCGAACCTTGTCGATCAATTTTGGGCTAGCCTGTCACAGCGACTTTTCATTTTTCTGACCGGGCCATGGGTCTGCTAGGAAGAAGAAGTGGCTCTCCCAATGGGGGCAAGGGCTGTGAGAAGCCAGCCCGAAAAGAATTGACAAGGTTCGAAGGGGCCAAACTACGAGCTAAGCAGCGACTGCGGGGCCTGAAGAGGCTATGGCAGAACGGGGGAGGATGGACCACTTAGTAGTTACGAGTGAGGAGCCTCACATCCGACAGACTAGCTGCCGGTAAACTATCCCCCATCGCCCCCGCTAGGGGCGATGCCCTGCTGCAACGCCGCCGGTTCGCTCGCACAAGTCTTCCGCATGCGCCTGGCCGTATCGCCTTCAACGCTCCCTTGCCCACGCCGTCCACACGCGAGCAGGCCGTGCTATGGTCGCCGCCTCTGGGTCTCGGCGGAGTGCCTCTTTCCCTGCAGCGAGCTACTCAGACCTGATGTTGCTCACTCGTGGGTACTGAGCTTGCCTCTGCATCGTCTCTGTGTTCTGCAGTGTTTTGTAGTGTAGTCCCTCTTCCGGCTCCTCTTTCTTTGGCTTTGGACATTGTCCATTCTTTTTGGAACTGGCTTTGCCAGCACCTCTTCTCTATGGGCGAGCACTTTCTTCATTCACCGGCGGCCGGGTCTGCCAGGGGCGATGCCCGGCTTCAACGCCGCCGGTTCGTTCGCCCAAGTCTTCCGCATGCGCCTGGCGGTATCGCTTCAACGCTCCCTTGCCCACGCCATCCACACGCGAGCAGGCCGTGCTATGGCCGCCGCCTCTGGTCTAGGCGGAGTGCCTCTTTCCCTGCAGCGAGCTACTCAGACCTGATGTTGCGCACTTGTGGGTACTGAGCTTCCCTCTGTATCGTCTATGTGTTTTGCAGAGCTTTGTGGTGTAGTCCCTTTTCCGGCTCCTCTTTCTTTGGCTTTGGACATTGTCCATTCTTTTTAGAACTGGCTTTGCCAGCCCCTCTTCTCTATGGGCGAGCACTTTCTTAGGAGGGGTGGCGGCCGCGGCGGCGGCGCCCTCGACCTAGCGCACAAGAGGAGTGTGAGGGGTGTGAGAGGCCAGTCCAAAGAAGAAGTGGCACTCCCGATGGAGGCAAGGGCTGTGAAAAGCCAGCCCGCAAAAATTTTGACCAAGGATCGAAGGGGCCAAATGATGGAGGGGCCTATAAAGCGCTAAGCAGCTACGAAAGGGCCTGAAGATGCTGTGTCAGAACGGGGGAGGATGAACCACTCCAAAGGACTAGTCCAAAGGAACTAGCAAAGTCCCAGAGCCGAAGAAGCCGGACAGCGCTATACGACTCTGTGCTTACTTTGTTACATTTGTACGCAAGTGGCTGGTCAAGGTTCACATCTCTCGCAGAGAAAGCAGCTGTGAGAAGACGCTCAGTGTGCATGAAATGAACGCGAGGCTAGACCAAGCCAGTATACCTTTTGTGGACAAGGTCCGAAGGAGCGGGAGTGCTAAGGACTGAGACAGCAGCAAGCGGACTCTCAGTAAGCTCTAGTCAGTAGATGCAAGTCAGAATAGCTAGCAGGCGGAAAGACGTCGCCCTGACGGAAGCCGGAGGCCGCCGCTTGCATCTACTGACTAGATGTCACTGAGAGTCCGCTTGCTGCTGTCTCAGTCCTTAGCACTCCGGCTCCTTCAGACCTTGTCCATTCCTTTGGGCTGGCCTCTCCCAGCCACCAGTCAGTCTGGCCGCGCTTGCTTCTTTTGTGGAAAGGTAAAGAAGAAGAAGCTCTTCCAATGTGACGCGATGTCTGTGGCCGTTCTGACATAGCGCTTAAGGCTCCTCCGTCATTCTGGCCCCTTCGGACCTTTGTCAATTCTTTTCGGGCTGGCTTTTCACAGCCCTTGGCCCCATTGGGAGAGCCACTTCTTCTCAGCTTGTTTCAGAAGGACCCCTCCTGAAGGCGCTCCGTGCGGGTCTTGAGGCCACGACGGCGCCACATGCCAGGTAGGGTGCTGAGCACCAAAGCAAACCGACCAGGCAACGGCGAGAGGCTGCCAGTCGTTACAATTCTGCCTTCGACGGCAGCTCAGCGCCGCCGCGGCTTTGCCATCAACCCAGCCGTCGCCGCCCGCATCCCGCGCCACGCCTCGCGCCGCACAACGCGGCGGAGCTTGCGCCGGCTGCCGTCTCCGCACCATCCCCTTGGCGGGCGCCGCGGCGACGCGCGGCTCTGGCGCCTCGTCGCAGTAATTCAGCACTACATCATCGGCCCGTGCGTCGTCGGCGAGTGGCCGCCGATTGCCGGCCATCCGCGCCGAGCGACGGGAGCACCGCGGCAATGCATGTGCCGGCGTGCGCGCGGCTCTTGGCGGTGTCGCCGCCGGCCTCGCCGCCGCCGCAGCCGTCGGCGACGCCGCTGCAGCCGCTTGCCCGATTGCCCTCCTGGCCGGCCGGCGCCGGCGCTGGTTGTGGCAGTGGCTGCGGAGCTCGCCTGGCATGACCTCTCGGGCAGAACCTCGCCGCTGGTGTTCTGGAGAAAAAGCGCCAGCTTCTCTTGCAGTCGCAGGCGCGGCCGCACCAGGCGGCGGGGATCACGCCAACGCGGCCAGCCTTGTTTCTGAGGTTCGCCTGACCGGGCGCCATGGTGTATCCGCTGTGCTCTCGCAGTGCTGCCGCTCAGGCCGACTAACGCTGCGAGCCCGCGAGCTCGCATTGCTTGACATAGGTGATGTTTCGAAGCCTGGCCCTCATCCTGCTTCCGCTCCCTCAGCCTGCCCCCCACAGGTGCTTGCGTGCTGGTTGCCACCACTTCTGCTCCTAGAAAGCTGGGTGTGATGCTCGCTGGTGCGTGGTGCGTGTGGTGCGTGTCGCGTGATAAGCCGAGTCCAGGACTGTGATTCTCTCATAGTCGCCGCTTTGCCCCCGAAAGACAGCGACGGCTGTGGTGGCTTGCAATTCAAGGGGGGAGGCCATTGCCACTGCTCGTTGCTTGGCCACTCTACAAGCGCGTCCTGCCTGCTGAGGCGGTGCGATGATGCTGCGGCGGCCTCTACTATCACCAGCTACTGGGCTCGCTTGGATGTTCGCAGCTTGAATCGCGGTATGTAGCTTGGTGTCCAGGGTTTAGGGGTTAGGCTCTGAGGACCAACGGTCAAGATTTGGTTGGGATTAGGGTTCGCTTAAGTAAACCAAAGCTCTTGAAAGGCCGAAGGTGGGGAGGCGAGCTCCTCCTCCACCTTGCGCCCCTCTGGAATTGGTTGCATTCTCATCGTTCCTCCCCAACTATTGCTTGAGCGCCCTTCTTGCACTTAATCTCGGGCGTTCTTACATTCCCCCTAAAATTCTCTTACAACTCTAAGCATTACCTATATTCTTCCTCCTTTCGACCACCTCCAAGGTCTCATCACCCGCCTGACTCTCCTCCATTGACGCTTGCTTGAACTGTGCTTGTGAGCACAGTTCAAGCAGCCATCACTAGGCTTCTGGCTCCATGTTGCCTCCCTGGTCCATGTTGGCCTCCCTTGCCTCGCTGCTCCCGTTAAGCACTTCCATCCTTGTCAGGTGTGGCTGAGGTCAACCTGCAGCACCACGCTTCACAGCTACCCTTGCTTGCATCCACTCACCCCCTTCTCACATGTACCACTCAACCCAAAACAGCATGAGCATCATGCAAATTTGCACAATAGTCGAGGTGGAGGGTGAACTCCCTACTCTTTCTTATATGGAGAGAAGGCGCGCGGTGCGCATGAAACTGAAAAGGGAGGCCAACTCTAGCCTTACAAATGTCCTTGTTTATGGAGTAATAGCCATCAAAATAATGACAGTCTACAACCTTTCTTGGTTCTGCTCCTGGCAGAAGCAACAGCTCAGTGGCTATATACAACTTGCAGTTATTGCTGTTTAGGTGGTCAGAGCGACACTTGAGGAGGAGCATGGCGAGTTGATCAATCGTCTGGTACACGGCCTTCAGGGTCCTTACATTATCAGGAGTAGACCAGCATATGTTAGTCGTGGTGGCCCGATTAGAAGTGCTCAAAGTGCACTCTCGATCACAGGACTCTCATGATTCATGAATAACCCATAATACTTCGGTTGAAGCTTGGAGCTGTTGTGGTAGATTACCTGTGGCATGAGAGCAGAGTTTCTCATCAGCCTCATGTCTACATGCAATAATTCATGAGATCTCATCATTCTCAATTCTACACTGTAAACATGGCCGTCCTACCACGGTGACCTTCCACACTTCTCACTCTGTGGACCACATGACTTGTGAGAGTCTAAGGATTGCCCCTCAGCTCCTCAAGAAAGATGCACCGTGATACTGAAGATGAGGGAGCGTGAGCTTACAGAAGCTGTGGCGTCCATCGGCTTGGTCATTGCGACCATGCCTGGACCTGGCTCCGGAAAACGCAGGCCAGACAGCCGGCCAACACCATCGCTACCAGGTACGCCGCGGTTGGGCGTGGTTAGCGACCTTGCAAGGGCTGTACTCAGTGATTGCCACTCCTTGCAGATACTGTGACACTCGTTGAGCTCTGAATTGGGGGCTTCATCGGTCGCACTTTCTGCAAACAGGTCAGCGCAAGCAGCAGTATTTGTTAGCACAATATCACTGATCCATTGTGGGGGGTTGAGAAGTGCTGCAGATAAATATGACTGCCTACCTTTGCTTCTTTGTGCCTTTGCACTTGGTCCTAACGACAGGATGCACTAGTAGGCACGATAATCGAAGGAGGCCGGGCGATGCCTTGGGCTACGCCCAAACTGAGTTAATGCCGTGTACCAGAGGTCAGGAGAGCGGGCCAGCAGAGCCCAACCGAGATTTGATGGCGGCTGCCGGGGCTGCTGCAGTATGACTGTACCGGCTTCTGGCTGAAGGCGTGTTGGAGGAGGGTTGCAGGCGGCCGCAGAGGAGCTTGTAACGTTGCCGGCGGTGGTTGTGCTGGCGGCAGCAGTCACTGCAGAGCCGCCCATGGCAGCTGGACCGCTGCAGGCTGCTGGTCGAAAGTGGCGTGGCCGCAGGTGTGGCAGCGGCGCTGTACGTTGTGGCAGCAGCAAGGGCGCAGAGCGAGGAGCTGTCTGAGATGCTGCTGCGGAGCCTTGCTTGTGTAGGGGCCGGGGCCGGGGCCGGGACCGGTGCCGGGCGGGTCTGCGTGCCAAAAGAGAGCCGGCCGGAGGGGGGGAGGGAGAAGCGAGGGAGGGGTGGGGGCGGGCGGTGAGGGGGAAAAGGGAGAGAGAACGGGTTAGAGAAAGGGGGTGGCTGGAAAGGAGGAGGCGACGGATGTGGAGGCGAGCCCCAAAGAGAAGTGCGCGCCCATAGAGAAGAGGGGCTGGCAAAGCGAAGAAGTGGCTCTCCCAATGGGGGCAAGGGCTGTGAGAAGCCAGCCCGAAAAGAATCGACAAGGTTCGAAGGGGCCAAACTACGAGCTAAGCAGCGACTGCGGGGCCTGAAGAGGCTATGGCAGAACGGGGGAGGATGGACCACTTAGTAGTTACGAGTGAGGAGCCTCACATCCGACAGACTAGCTGCCGGTAAACTATCCCCCTGACGAAAGCCGGAGGCCGCAGCGAGAGCACGGCCAGCACGCAGATGCAAGGC
>WELB01000378.1:59522-71775 GCA_009602725.1 Spirogloea muscicola
ACAGGGTCGCTAGCGCAGGTGTACCGCATGCGCTTGGCCGTCTCGCTGCAGAGGTCTATGGCCCGCGCGCTGCACCTGCGTGCAGGCAGAGCCCTCGCTGCTGCCTCAGGCTCTGGCCAGGGGACCCGCTTCCAGGAACCCAGTCTCTCTGACCTGAGGCTGCTTAGCAGGGGTTACTGAGTGCTTCGTAGCTGCTTCGTTTCTTTTCTGTGATTGTTGTTCTTCGTACTTCCCCTGGCCCCTTCTCGTCCTTTGTTCATTCTTATCTGGGCTGGCTTTTTCCAGCCCCTATCCTCAATGGGCGAGCCCTTCTCTCGGCGAGAGCGTGGAAGTTCACACCTGGCTTCGTTTTGCAATTGGCGCCAAGTGGCATGATGGAGTACTTACTCCTTTGTAGACCGCCCTGCCTTGAATCTGCTGATTTTTGCTTATTATTTATTGGAACTTTCATATCCACTGAAGAGTCAGCAGACTCCCCGAATTCTCCATTCCTCCAAACTCATACGGACAACAAGCCATTATCCGCAAAAATGAAAAAAAGGAGAAAAAGGGAGGGGGGCGGGGGGATTTGTTTTACTTCAGTATAGTACACTTATGAGCAGTACAACCTTAACAGTGGTTTTTCCCAGTTGGGGATATTTAGTGCCACATTGAAATGAATAAGGTTAGTCAACCCTGTTCAGCCACAAGGGCCTTCTTGAGGCTGACATGACTTCCATCTCTTCATTGCGTCCATAATGAATGTCCTTGACGTCCCTCCAACAATTTCTCCCACTCATTTGAGTTGAAGTGCGCAGTGTGTCAGAGCCTTAGCAATAGCTTCTTCTTCTTTTCCTTACCACAAAAGAAGCAAGTGCGGCCAGATTTAACTGGTGGCTGGGAGAGGCCAGGAAGGAATGGACAAGGTCTGAAGGAGCCGGAGTGCTAAGGACTGAGACAGCAGCAAGCGGACTCTCAGTAACCTCTAGTCAGTAGATGCAAGCGGCGGCCTCCGGCTTCTGTCAGGGCGACGTCTTTCCGCCTGCTAGCTATTCAGACTTGCATCTACTGACTAGAGGTTACTGAGAGTCCGCTTGCTGCTGTCTCAGTCCTTGGCACTCCGGCTCCTTCAGACCTTGTCCACAAAAGGTATACTGGCTTGGTCTAGCCTCGCGTTTATTTCATGCACACTGCGCGTCTTCTCACAGCTGCTTTCTCTGCGAGAGATGTGAACCTTGACCAGCCAATTGCGTACTAATGTAACAAAGTAAGTACAGAGTGGTGTAGCGCTGTCCGGCTTCTTCGGCTCTGGGACTTTGCTCATTCCTTTGGACTGGTCCTTTGGAGTGGTCCATCCTCCCCCGTTCTGACATAGCATCTTCAGGCCCCTTCGTAGCTGCTTAGCGCTTTTGAGGCCCCTCCATCATTTGGCCCCTTCGAACCTTTGTCAATTCTTTTTCGGGCTGGCTTTTCACAGCCCTTGCCCCCATTGGGAGGCTGCAGGGAAGAGAGCAAACCTCGTCGCATACGACATGGACAATGATGTGAACTATTCTTCCGCTTGCATGCCGTAGCGAGCCTTGGCACAGCTTCTGTCATGAATTTGACTCATGGGCACCAGCCGACCAAGAAGTGGTGGTATGTAGGGACTCAACCTAAGGACTTAAGCGTGAGAGGCCGAGGGAGGACACAAGGACGCTCCACATGCAGGCCGTGAGGACCTGCTGATTGAGAAGTGCCAGCTTTGCTGCGTCGAGGTACAGAGCTGGGGCTCAGAGGAAACGGAGTGTGTAGTGAGTGATGAAGGGCCTGAGTGGCCAACTACAAAGGCAAGCATATTGACAGATTAACATCCTCTGCTGCTGAGTTGACCCTCTCAGAAACCACGAGTCAGCACATAGAGGTTGCTAACTGATGCTCGAATACAGGACGGCAAATTGACAAGCCTTTGTGCCACCAGCTAAGGCTCGACCAGCTTTCTGGTGCAAAGCATGAGCCTGAGCTCGCTGCAAACAGGCTGACACACGACGTCACAAGAAATGACGAATAGGCTGCTGGCATGCCCAACTCAGCTGGAAGCAGTCCTCGCATCGTGCATATCGCAGACTTGCTGAGGTACAACGGTAGCCTCTCAGACTGCTTGTGGCGGATCGTATGCTAACCAGTGGGGAGTGGCAGCTGGATTCTTCAGAATGCAGAGTCGTTTGCAGCGTCTGAGAGATAAGCTGACAGATGGGCAGGACCTACACATGGAAGCTTGATATGGGCTGAAACATCACCGGGGGCAGTTGCCCTGAACCCTTGGCACTGGTAGCACGTGCCCTGGTGGCAACGGTGCGTCCTACATGTGGCGCACATGCGAACTTGCATGCGCTTTTGCCGTCTTGGCAAAACACCGGGATTTGGAACCAAACAACTCTCTCTGGGTACTGGTACAACAAGGATTCAATGAGGCTAATTGCTCCGTACTTCTAGATGGTGATGGGTTTATATCATAGCACTCCCCTTTGGTGGAGGCTGTCCGCGTGAAAAGTCATGCAATTGATGTGCAGGGGCCTTGACTGAAGAGGCTGTAATTATACGATCGCATTTGTATGATTCTAGTCCTAGTCTCTCGATGACCTGATGTGGTCCACGCTAGTATTGTAAGCTTGGTTGATGTTCTGGTCTTCTTGCTGGGAAGTTTAAGGGAAAAGTATTTCCTTCCTTGTACACCTGTGCACGCGCCACAAGTAGTATCCTCCCTAACGCTGATCTTGTGCTGTCTACAAGTTCCTTGAGGCCATTGCTCGGATCAGAGCCGACCTCCCACTTGTGAGGGTCTGTGGAGGCTCGTCACTCAACAATGCCAAGCGATTCCAGGAAGGTCGGATTGCGTCCGCGCAGCACTCGGAAATCGATAGACCGGTGTAGTCCTGGGTGGAGCTACTGCGGGCCGCCAGCAAGAATGATAGATACTCGTCCCAGTCGTTCGTTGCTTGCTGACGTACTTGATGAGCATCCCCTTGACTGTAAATTTGAAGTGCTCCACCAGGCCCTAGAACCATCAGTCTGCGAGTGATGTAGAGGAACAATGGCTGTTCTACTCCAAGCTTGCCGGCAGAAGAAGGTGATGACCTCGTCTGAGAAGAAGGTTCCTTGTGTTTTCTAAAACCTGCTGCAGGCATATGGGTTGGCAGATCACATCCTGGAGGATGAAGAAGGCCACTTGTGCTGTGTCGGCTGTGGAAAGGGCTGCTCCATTGAGCCACTGAGATAGGTGGTCTCTTGCCAGGGTGATGTGCTCATGACGACCCTCTGAGGAGGCCACCTGGGCTTTATGAAGATCCTCAGCAAGCTGTAGCAATGTTGCTACTGGCCACTAACGTGGTAAGCCGTCCACAACAATGCATCTGGCAGAAGTTGCCAGGAGAAGAATGATTCGCTAAGTATGAGGGCTGGACAACTCCAACAGCTCTCCATGCAAGAGCCTTCCGGGACGTGGATTGCCACTTACATCACGGGACCATTCTCAACCTCAGGGCAAACACGTAAGTACATCATGCTGGCAGCACACCACCTATTTCGGAGATATGCAGTCAGCGCGAGCATCCCCTCCTACAGCGGAGGAAGCACAAGTGGCCTCCTTCATTCCCTGAGATGATCTGCCAACACCTATGCCCGTGTGCGACTATCACGGACAATAGGAGCCAGTTTGCAAACAAGGTCACTACCACCCTCTGCCAGCAGCTGGGAGTGAGACACAGCTTTGCCACTCCATGCAGCCGACAGACTCATGGATTAGGCCATGGTGGGCAACTCACGATGACGTCACGGTGATGCTTGTCGATAGCGTCGGGGGACGACGAGTGAATCCACTCTGGCTAGCAGCCTACAATTGCTCCACCCCAAGATACACATCACCGCCCGTGAGAGCACCGTGCGGACGTGATCCGCTCTTCCCGGCAGTGCTCAACATGAGCATCCAGGGACAACCCTCCATGGACGCTCACAAGTGGGAGGAGACCTTCCACCAGATTGGTCCTGATCCGAGGACGGCCTCAAGGAGCTGGGACATTATTCAACAACTGCAGCTGGTCTCGTTTGCAAAGGTGTAGGAGGAAGGACGGGGAAATGGGGAGGGGGAGGGCGCGGAGACGGGGCAGTGGGAGCAGCAACACAGCAGCAGCTTCCTGATGTGAATGAAGGGGTGCGGTGGCTGACAAAGGCAAGCCTAAAGAGAGGGACAGAAGCGGTCAAGCAGCAACAGCAAGCGAGTTGAAGCCGCAAGAGCAAGGGTTCTCTGGTGATAACCCAATTCCCGTCGTTCAGCAATCGAGAGCGTCCGACCAAGCTGACCCGGGGTGCCGGGTCAGCTTGGTCATCCGCACCCTTGATGCGGATGACCAAGCGATGGGCGGGAAGGCGGCAGTGACGAGCACGGCGGGCGCGCGTAGAGGTTGCGGCCAAGCTCTGTGACGCCTAGGAGAATAAAGCGTGTGTGGAGTGATGGAGGGCCTGAGCACAAAGCCAAGCAAGTTGACAGGTGTACATCACCTGCTGCTAAGCTGACCCGCTCAGTAAGCACGAGTCAGCACGTAGAGGTCGTTAAGTGCCGAGGTGCTGCGCCCCATGACGGGCATCCATGGCGGCCCGTGGCGGAGGAGCCTGGCCGCGGCGAGGCGGCCGCCATGTGGGCGCCCATGGCGGGCGGGGGAGACCCGCCGCGGCGGCGAGCAGGAAGTCGCGTGTTCGGATCTTGGGCGCAGCAGCGGGGGACGGAAATATGCCCCCCTCCTCGCCGCCGCATCTTCGGCGGCCGGGGGGGAGGGGGGCGGGGGCCCAGGGGCGGGGGAGTCCCGGGTGGCCGGCCACCCGCCGCCCGGCGCGAGGAGGGGGGTGAGCGGCGGCCAGAAGGAAGAGGGGGGGTGGCGAAAGGCCCCCTCCCCCTCCCTAACCCACCTCCCTCCGGCAGGGCATAACCTCATACTCCCCGCCGCCGCCGCCGCCGCCGCCACCGCCGCAGCCGCCGCCGGTCGCGGGCGCGGACGGCTTTCGCGGCGNTGGCGCTGTTGAGGCGGCCGCCGCTCTCCTCGACCCGCCGGAAGCGGGAGGCGTCCTCGCGCAGGCTCGCGTACGCGCCCGCCACCAGGCTCGCCTCGTTCACCACAATGCGCCCGTCTACGACCGATACCTGTGGCGCGGCAGCAGCGGCGGCGGCGGCGGCGGCGGTGGTCATGTCGTCCGGCGGCGGCGGCGGCGGCGGCGGCAGCGGGGAGGCGGTGGAGCTGCGGATAGGGTACGCGCTGCGGCGCAAGAAGGTGGCGAGCCTGCTGCAGCCGGCGCTGCGCGAGAGCCTGCGCCGCCGCAACTTCCAGCTCGTCGCCATCGACCCCTCACGGCCGCTGGAGGAGCAGGGCCCCTTCGACGTCATCCTGCACAAGGCCGGGACGTCGGAGTGGTGCGCCGAGCTATGGGAGTTTGAGCGTGCGCACCCGGACGTGGTCATCATCGACAAGCCCGAGGCCATCAAGCGCCTCCACAACCGCGTCTCCATGCTGCAGGTCAGCCGAGCCTCAGCTGGTGGCACCAGAGCTCGTCAATATTGCCGTCCGGTGCTCGGGCATCGGTGAGCGACCTCTATGTGCTGATGACTCGTGGTTAGTGAATGGGTCAGCTTATAGCAGCAGGTGATGTACATCTGTCGATGCGCTTGCCTTTGTACTTGGCCACTCAGGTCCTCCAGCACTTAGTAGTTAGTCACTCATCACTTAACACACATCACTTAATACACAGCCCGCTTCGTGCTGCAGGCGGTGGCGACGCAGCTGGAGCACGGGCCCTCGGGCGCGCGCTACGGCACGCCCAAGCAGCTGGCGGTGGGCGAGGGCGAGTGCCTGCCCGACGCCATGGCCGCCGCGGGCCTCCGCTTCCCGGTCGTCGCCAAGCCGCTCGTCGCCGACGGCTCTGCGCGCTCCCACATGATGTCCCTCGTGTACAACGACCGCGGCCTGCAGCAGCTCAAGCCACCCGTCGTGCTCCAGGAGTTCATAAACCACGGCGCTGTGATCTTCAAGGTCAGCTGGTGAAACGGCTCCTGCCATGCAGCCACACTTATCCTGACCTTGCAGGGTGTGCACAGGTGTCGCTGTACCTAGGAGCTCGCCTGTCGCCTCGAGGGCTGGCTTGTTTTCCTCGTGGCAGTTTGAGCTCTGGGTTACTTACTTGACGCCTTGCTCGCCTGCGCCAGGTGTACGTGGTCGGCGACTACGTGAAGTGCGTCCGCCGGCGCTCTTTGCCAGGTGCTCATTCCTGATTGGTCACAGGACCTCCTTCCTTTGCATGCATGACAGCTTCACAAACCGCGAGCTCGTCAATGCCAGCATGTACGAGAGTCGGTGGCGTAGCTTGCAGAGAGCAGGCTTGGAACCGCTTGCTCTAATCTTGCGCGGGCTTGTGGCACTAACCCTGCTGAGCTTGCCTGTCTCACACCCATACGAGCTTCCCTGGCTCACACCTATCTGATCCTTGTCCTCAGAACACTGCTTCTGCCTTTGGGCAAGCCTTTGGGTGTTTGCTTTTGATTTCTGTCGCTCGCAGCAGCTGTACACACTAAGACTGTACCTAGGGTGTCAGTCTTTGTCACTCACTCTCCTTCTCTCTGCAGTATCAGCTCCTCCGCCCATGTCATGAGCCGTAATGTCACTGCATCCTTGTATTCAAGTGGTCAACTTCTCATCAACATGACCTCATCAATGGTGCAGATGTTGGGAAGGAGGACTTGAATGAGTGTGACGGAGTCAAACCCTTCTCCCAGATCTCCAATGCCTCCACGACGGGGAAGACAGGGGAGCATATTGATGCGAGGTCTGCAGCGGTTATCCTTGTGAAATACTGTCAGTTTGACGCAGCTGGCAGATGGTAGATACTGGTGGCAGCCCATTCTTACTTCAAGTTGACGTATCAGAACAGAATAGAGGGGTTTCTTCCAATAGCTACCTTTGTTGATGATGCTCTCGTATGGTCTTGCAGCTTGGCAAGCACGCCGCTGCCTCCAAGGAAGCTAGTGGTAGACATCGCCGCAGGTATTTACTGAATGCCGCCTGGTACTTGCTCACTGTGTCTCATATTATCAGCATATAATGTGCTGATAAGACTCTTCCAACTCTATTTGCTTGGAAACACAATCTATCCCGTGCTTAGATTTGCTCAATAAGCTTCGGTCAAGGCAATGAGCTTGCATAAGAGTACCTCTTCTGAGGCATCTGACCTGGACGTCTGGATCTTGTTGCAGCTCTCCGGCAGGAGCTCGACCTGCGGCTGTTTAATTATGATCTCATCCGAGATAGTCATTTAGGGGATCATTATTATGTCATTGACATAAACTACTTTCCAGGCTTTGCCAAGATGCCAGGGTACGAGGTAGCGCTGGCCGATTTCTTCTCCACATTCTCAAAAAAGAAGCGACACCAGCCAGATAGGCTGGTGGCCTCTGCAGACCAGGATTCCTGCGAACCCAATGGCTCCTGACGTGCTCCGATCCCTGTTCTCACTTCCGCCCTCTCTTGCTGCTCTTGTATTCCTCCACCATTTTCCATGAGGCAATTATCTTGATCCGAAAGTACATAGGAGCGCAGCTGTGCGCAGGATGTTTGTTTTGCTAAAGCCATGAGTCAAGCTCTCCATCCGGCAATTTTGTAGTCAACTCATAGTCCTGCAAAAGTGAATGCGAGGCGACAGAGGGTTGCAGGATGTTTCTAGACATGCGCATGCAAGCTTGATGCATGTGTCGAGTATGGCACAGTGCATGTTAGCACGCCCACCTGTGTCATTCTGGACATGCTGCTTTCATTCACATGCTACATCTAGTGCTATCCAGATTCTTACTTTGCTCGTGCTTCACCTTCCTAACGCTCGTGTACCAGCTCCCTGAGCTTGACACTGCGGTGCCAGCGACTGATCGCCCTTGGCGATAACAGACAGGCAATGTAGCCAATTTGCGACCAAATCGCAGCAATAGCCTACTACTCAGTCATCTGACTGTCTGGTCTCCCACCCCTACACTGCTTCGCTTCGACAAGCTGTGCTTGGAGCACTACTGGGCTTCTTGGTGGAGAACATATCCATACTTGTGCAACTTGGACAGCCCTGGAAGAGTTCACAAAGTTCTGCCCAGGATCCAGTAATGCTTGCACCATACGTTGGCTAGCATGGGTACACAGAAAAGTCATCGTAGAGGAGCTCTCCATCCTTGGAATAGTGGAGGTTGAAGTAGCATGGCTCGCAGAAGAGGGAGACCCGCTCTGGTGCAAGCTTGTCGTCGATGGTCACCTTCTCCGCTGTATGGCGATGGCAGACTGAGCATCGCCGCAGCCAATACTTGGGCTGCACAGAGTCCAGAAAAAGCATTCCCAAAGGTCGATGAGCATCCACCTCACATAATCTTAATATGCTAGTGAATCTGCTTAACGATGACACGATTGAATGCTCAAGATGACACGAAAAAGTGAAGGTGTGCTCACTAATGAGTGCTCGCCAATGAGCGAAACTACAGGGAATAAAGCTATGTACGGAGCCCGCCTCAACTGTGGCAATGTCACTGTCTAACAGTGAGCAACTCTGCTTCTGCATCTCAAGGCTGAGTTGCACACGGCGTGCTCGGTACAGTGGGCCAGTCGCATCTCTCCATCTCTCCTTCTAATGTCCTCTTTGACACGAGACGTGCAGGTCAGACCTTGTGGAGTACAACGGGGTATGCGGAGGACTGCTGCGGGTCCTGCTGGTGGAGCCGGCGCACGTCAAGGAAGCTGACAATGTGCTTGCAGTCACCCTGCGCAGTGTGCAGGATGGCCACACGGCCGCATCAGCCTTCGCCTTGCCTTGCTGCCTGCATCAGCTCTGTCAATTACTGCGGTAGCCATGTCAGCTGACCTGGTGGCAGTAAAGATACAAGGCTCCAACCCGCAACCGCAGGTCCGCAAATGTGGTCGCGTGCATGTCCTTGGCTGCCCACGGCCTCGGCGGCGCCCCGTCCCAGGCCTCTGCCTGGCTGGCCCGCCAGTCACGCACCGCCGCACTGTAGTCCTCTGCCTCTGCCTCCCGAAGGTCGTTGTAGAAGACATCCTGCAGCGTGACAAAGACAGGCATTTACATTCTACGTGTCCAGAAATATTATACAGAAAACTGCGGCTCAAAGGCACGTGCCATGGTATCGAGCAGCGCACTGGAGCGACGGCATGCCGGCAGAGCCCGGGCCGAGCAGGGGCACCTCGATGACAAAGTATCCTGACGGCACTGCAATGCCATTGAGCCGCATCACGCGGTCCGCTTGGCAGATGATGGCGTCGCGCAGCGCCGTCAGGCGCTGGCTGCCCAGCACCAGCATCTCCTGGCCCTGAAGAGACAATGTAGCCATGAATCACATAGACCTTACATGGATGCTGGACTCCGATGCAGAACTTGCACATTTCACGACTGCACAGGTGAGCTACTGTCGAGCCACACTGCAACTTCCAGGTGCCCGGCAGCGGCCCTGATAGCACAGCAGGATGTCGGCAGAAGACAGTCGACAGAAAGACAAGGCAGAGGGCGGCGACGTTTGACACCTTGACCTTCCGCCGCTTGTGGTCGTGGTGCACGGTCACACAGAGCACAACCTCTGACTCCTCAATATCTGCCTGCGCAAGTGGCCCACCAGTAAAATCATGATAAATTAAGTCCATTACAAGTACCTGTACAAGGATATGTGCTATCCAATATCAATTGTATAAAGTCCCAACAGATTCGTTCTGTGCTAAATACCTTTCCAAAGTCCGCGTCCTTGTGCTGCGTGGCGGCAGCAGCGGCAGCGACGGACCGGGCCCAGGCTTTACCTGGAGTGCAGGGCCTGTGCAGCCCTCCCTAGGACTAGAGTGGGCAGAGGCTGCAGCGGTGACAGATGGGTGCAGCGGCAGCTGCTGCAAGGGGGTCGAGGGTATCGCAGGCACTGGCGCATCCCTGAGCGCCGCGACAAAGACGGGTGGGGGCGGGTGAGACAGCTGACACTCGCTGCTGCTGTGCTCTCTCCATCTCTCCCTTAGCCTCTCTGCTTCCCTCCCTCCTTCCAACCTCCAAATCCCCCTCCTCCTCGGTGCGTGCGGAGCTTGCTGCTGCAGAAACACAAGTTAGCAGGGCACAACACAGCGAAGCCGCCTCACCTGAGGCACAGTAGCGGCGCCGCCCTCCATATGGCTTTGCGCTTCTCCAGGATGCGCTGCAGCAGTTTCGCCTTGCGCTCAGCCTCCTCGCCCTACCACTCAGTGGAGGCGCCGCTCAGCTCGCTGATCAGGCACAGGACGGGGGGGCTGAGAGCGAGCTATCTGCTGAACCGCCAGCACCATGGTGGCCCCAGTCACCTGCTGTGCGTCGAGCCAGCGGTCAGCCTCGTCGCGCGGCCGGCCCCGTGCCCGCTTCTTCCCTCCTCCTTCCTTTGCCGGATTCTCCGAGGCGCCGGCTCCATCTGCCGCCGCTGCCACAGCCGGCGCCGGGCACGCCGGCGTGGCCATCTGGGCAAGCACGCCGCCCTCTTCTTTCTCGCTCCCACCCGAAGAAATTGCCGCCGCTGCGCCTCCATCATCGCGGCCGCACTGTGAAGTGTCCATGGGTGCCCCAGAGGCAGGGGCCAGGACCGAGAGTGCCGGGCCATGGCCGCTGCCATTGCTGTCCGCCGACCCGAGCTGGAGAAACGAGCGAACGGGCCTGCGTCAGCAGCATCGCAAGGTGCTGTGCTGCCCAAGTTCCCGGCATCAGCAAGCTGGAATGATGACAAGCTCTCAGCTGCAGGACTGTGAAAAGCGCAGCGCCGCCTTGGGTGGGCGTCAGTAGTGCCAGCAGAAGCAAGCCACTAGTCTCAGCCTCGCGACTTCCCTTCTCTCTTAGCCGCCACAGGGCTTCCCTCGTGGCCTCACCCCTCCCTCCTCTTAAGGCCTCCCTCCTTCATACATCCACCTAATTTACTCCACATTTACTACAAACCCTTGACCTTCATGCCTTGACCCTTATGGATGGCCTTGTTCTACAAATTTAGTCACAGAAAGTTTGGCTTCTACATTCCTTGCTATTTTTCCTCCCTCGTGTATTGCCCTGCCTGTCGTGGTCGCGCAGTGGCTGTGCAGCAGAGTGGGTGCAACAGGCACCTGGAACTGGGAGAGGACGCGCTCCACCTCCTCCTCCACCGGAGCAAGCTGCAGGTCCTCCACGCTGCCCGCCGTTGGTGCCACAGCGCAGCGCCGCTGTGAGGCAGACGGCCTCACGTACGAAGCCTGCGGTTGCTCGACGTGCAACTCGACTTGCTGGCTCAAGGTTTCTTACACATTAGACTGTGAAGGTTGGACAATTTGGTGACAATAAGGTATAAATTTAAACACCTTCCAAGGAAGATAACAGCTTGACAACACTAGGAAGCTGAGGACCGTATACTGAATGTCTTGGCTGGCAGCAGCGCACCTGAGGTGGTCATCGGCATCGTCCGGCTCGCCAGCGACGGCAGGGTCACTGCGGACGAGAGCCTCCAGCTCCTGGCCCTCCCCGCGATGCGTTGGCAGTGCCGGGCAAGAGCGAACACAAGGAGAGCGGCGGCTCAGTGTCGCTGCCCTCCTGCAGCAAGTGCAGGAGCGCCATGCTGCTGCTGCGCAGCCGGCAGAAGCTCTCCATTGCATGCACCTCGAGCAGCCTCTGGCAGTCGGTTCGGAAGGCGGCGACGCCAATGTAGTGCGACACTTGGTGCTCGAAGCTGGTGGCAGGGCCTCCGACGGCGCAGACGATGCGCGCCGCCGGCAGCGGAGCGCAGCCGGCACTGCCACCATTGGCGGCAGCGCCGGCAGAGGCGTCGGATGGAGCCGTGCCGAGCCCAGCGCCGGCCTGAGAGGAGGAGAGCGACTGCGGCGGCCGGCCGTCGCCGTCGCTCTCCCCCGCCGCCGCCAGCGTTGCCGTCGCCGCCGCCGCCGCCGCCGATGGAGGGTTTAGGGTTTAGGTTTTAGGTTTCAGGTTTCAGGTTTTAGGGTTTCAGAATTACGGCTTACGCTTAGAGTGCAGGGGTTAGAGTTCAAAAGGCAACGTTGGCGGAAGGCTCGACGTGGGTCCGAAGCGCAGGGTTCTGCCGGAATAGGCCTTGCAGCTGCCAGGACCCCCTCGGGAGCTCAGGCAGGGAGGGACATGGGAGGGAGGGAGGCATCCGTGCCGGGCGACCACGACTGCGAGCTCGGCCGGCGTCGAGGCCGCTGCTGAAGGCGCAGGGAGCGGCGACGGGGGTGGGAGA
>WELB01000379.1:24982-71464 GCA_009602725.1 Spirogloea muscicola
GGCGCCGCCGGCGGGCGCGGAGGGCAGCTTGCGCTTGAGCATGGCGGGGGGGCTGGGCCACGACTGTGCCGCGGCGGCGGCGGCGCAGTCGTGGGCGGGGGGGGCCCAGGGCCGGCCTCCGGGAGGTCTCTCCGCCAGGCACCGGGGCTTCAGGCGCAGCGGCTCCTTCTCGGCCAGCTCCCCCCGGCTTCGCTGCCTAAGGGTTCAGGGGTTTAGGGGTTTAGGGCTACACGAAGCGAAGCCCGGGTAACAGGAAACAAAGCTGCTACGTATTACTCAGTAACCCATGCTGAGCAGCCTCAGGTCAGAGAAGCCAGGCTCCTGGAAGTGGGTCCCCTGGCCAGATAGAAGTGGCTCTCCCAATGGGGGCAAGGGCTGTGAGAAGCCAGCCCGAAAAGAATTGACATGGTTCGAAGGGGCCAAAGTACGAGCTAAGCAGCGAGTGTGGAGCCTGAAGAGGCTATGGCAGAGCCAGAGGCCAGAGCCAGAGGCAGCAGCGAGGGCCCTGCCTGCTTGTGGAACCTGGGCCGCGCGCCTCCTCTCTTCGCAGCCGCTTACCCATCGTCCGCCGCTTCCATGGGGAGCCGGTGGCCTTTCCTGCAGCCGGGTCGCCAGCGCAGGTGTCCCGGATGCGCTTGGCCTTCTCGCTGCAGAGGTCTATGGCCCGCGTGCTGCACCTGCGTGCCGGCAGAGCCCTCGCTGCTGCCTCTGGCTCTGGCCAGGGGACCCACTTCCAGGAGCCTGGCTTCTCTGACCTGAGGCTGCTTAGCAGGGGTTACTGAGTAATACGTAGCAGCTTTGTTTCTTGTTACCCGGGCTTCGCTTCATGTGGCCCCATCTCCTCCTTCAACCTCTCCTTGCTTCTCTTCTTTGTCCCGGCCCCCTTGTACATTCCTTTGGGCTTGCCTCTCACAGCGATTGCCGTAAACCGGACAAGCTGTCCTCTTACATCATGTGCACCGCACGCCTTCTCTTCTCGGGGAGCCAACATACGGCTCGTCCCAAGCGAGGTGATGGCTGTTAGAGGTACTGGCTTGCTTTGCTCACGCACACCGCGCGCGCCTTCATGCAAGGCGTGGCCGGAACGATAGCTAGTATCCTGCTTCTCGTGTCACCCGTCCCTTCCAGACCTTGTCCACTCCTTTTTCTAAGTCGGGAAGAGCTGTGTTCCTTCGACCCCACAGATCGAGAGGAAGTCGCTTCCGGTAGAGGGCAATGGATGAGTGGCCAGCCCAGAAAAGAGAAAATGAAGTCGAGGCCAGCCCAACGAGTATGAGCTCAACAGCTCGAGAGAAATGGCACTCCCAATGGGGGCAAGGGCTGTGAAAAGCCAGCCCGACAAAGATTGACAAAGGTTCGAAGGGGCCAAATGACGGAGGAGCCTAGAAAGCGCTAAGCAGCTACGAAGGGGCCTGAAGATGCCATGTCAGAACGGGGGAGGATGGACCACTCAGTAGTTACGAGTGAGGAGCCCCAAATCCGGCAGACTAGCTGCCGGAAAACTATCCCCCAACAGCTCCCCTCCCGAGCAGCTGGTTCTCCAGCCGCCCTCGCCTCGCCTCGCGCCATCTGCAGCGCCTCCTCTCCGTGGCCCCGGCAAGCGGCACCAAGCGCGCGCGCGCGCGCCAGCGCCCGCCATGACTGAGGTGCGCGGCCCCCGCCTCCCGCCACCCCCTCTCTCTCCCGGCGCCTCGCTCGCCCTCACCTCCCCCGCCCTCGCGGCCCCGCGCCGCATGCGCAGTACTGGGTGAGCCAGGGCAACCGGTGGTGCGCCCAGTGCAAGATCTTCATTGCCGACAACCCGCTGAGCATCCGCAACCACGAGAACGGGGCGCGCCACAAGGAGAATGTCACCCAGCGCCTCGCCGCCATCCGCCAGGAGACGCGCGACAAGGAACTCGAGAAGCAGCGCACGGCCGCCGACCTCCGCCTCATCGAGCAGGTCGCACCACCGAGGCGCCTGCTCCTCCTCGTTCGGCCCTCCTCCGAGCACAGTCCTCCGCCCTGCCCCGCCCTCACACGCGCCGCTGTGGCTGCCATCGCCCGTCGCAGAAGGCGAAGCAGCAGTATGACGAGGACCTGGCAGCACAGGAGCTGGCCAGGGCGAAAGGCGCTCCAGGTCAGTGCCCCGCCTGCTCTGAACTCAAGCGTGGACGATTGTGACGTTCGATAGCTGCTCCTCCACCCTCCCTTGTCAGCGCAGCCGCCTGCATGACATGCTGTCCGTCTTTGTCCGGCTGCCTCGCGGCATTGCGTCAGCAGCTGCAGCGGCTGTGGCTCAGAGCAGTATCAGCTGAGGCTTGTGAATTTCCTGGTCGCCACTACCGGCACAGGAGGTAGAGCAGCTGCTGGGGGAGACGCGGCTGCCGGCCCACGGCAAGCTGCAGGCGAAGCTGCTGGCGAGGGTGCAGTCCGTGCACTCCATAGCCCCCCCTCTGCCCTCATTCGACCCCTCGGTGCTTCCTGCTGACCAAGCAGCATGAAATGCCGCTGGACCTAAGGCAGGGAGTGGCAGCGGGCGCAGGGTGGGAGTCTGAGGAGGCGACAGGTTACTACTACAATGCCGCGGCGGGGTACCACTACGATCCGAGCTCGGGACTGTACTACACGCCGCTTCTCGGTGAGACGCCCCGCCGGCCTGCTGCCTGCCTGCCTGTCATGGCCCGCGCCCTCCGCCTCGGGCCTCTCGGGCCTCGGGCAAGCGAGTGGGGTTGCTGGGGCGTCGGCGGGCCGAAGCGCCAGCCATGGACCATGCAGGCAAGGAGGGGGCCGCAGCTCATGGCACTGCCATCACGGGTGGGGGCATGGAGCGACAGGGCGGTGGACCAGCGAGGCGGAGGCCAAGGAGGCGTGCCAGGCTCAGGCGGAGGCCGGGCAGGCCAGCAGCCGCAGGGCCGGCGCTGGCAAGCCCGTGGATTCAAGGGCGGGGGCGGGGGCGGGGGCGGCGGCGGCCATGGCCCGGGGGGCGCACCAACCACGCCCAGCAGGCGCTGTTCCGGGCTGGCCGCCTTGTGCGCGCCTTGTGGCCCTTCGGTCCGGTTCGGCCCGGGCCACGGCCACTACTGCCTGACGGTGGCTGGCAGAGCGCGGATGCGGGCCAGCAGTGGGAGGGGAGGTGAGGCCGCCACCCGAGGGCCCGGCGGAGACGAGCTCTGCCGGACGGCCGGCTCCGGCGGCCCCCCCCCCCCCGCTACCAGCCCCAGAGCCGACCAGCTGACGNCTGGCTGCTCGCCCGCGCCGCGCCCGCGCCGCCCCGAGGCCTCATGCCCCCCTCCGGGGCCCCCAGGCCCGCCCGGGCCACCGCCGCGGTGGCCGACGTGCTGGCCACCTTCTACCCCAAGTTCGACAACGACAGCTGGTCGTCCGAGGTCAGGGCCTGCACCCTCGCGACTCGCTGCGCACACCTCTTCGCAAAAGCGGCTCCCGCGCTGCGGATGTCGGAACCTCCGCTTGGCCGTGGGCGGCACCGTGTGCGTGGGCTTTCTGGGCACCGTTTGAGTCGCTCAAGCGGCCGTCAGCGTCCCCCCCAGACGTGCCTCCTCCCTACACACTGACTGTGCTCTCGCGCTTACTCTTGGCCCAGCACGGGCGTCAGATGTCGGCCGAAGTCGAGGCTGGCCGAGGAGTTCTCGAGGTCTGCATCGTGCCTCTGCCCTTGACTTCTGTGCTGCTCACGGCCTTGCTCCAACCGGATGCTTTGAGGCCTCAGCCGCACCGTGTCTCTGCGCTTGCATGCCTCGTGCAACTGCAGGTGGCTACCTGGACCGGGCCTTGCCGCTGGCATGCTTTGACTTACTTGACTTGAAATTATCTCCTGGTCCCATGGAGCCCTGTCCAGACTTCGTGGCAGCAGCTACAAGCAGCTCTATTGTCCATCCGCAGGTCTCAGTAAAGCACTCTGGCTCGCTCTTCATGTACGCCGGAAAGCACAGAGGAGCCTTTGCCAAGAATTCTTATGCCAACGAGTGATTACCTTGCCCAGCATTATCTGCCCTCCACTGCAGTGGCAGGGTGCAGCTTTCCCTGGAGGCTCCTTGCCTTTGGGGCTTGTGTTGTGCCACCGCATGCGCCTCACCATGTTTCTCCAGCTGGGCCAAGCACTTGCTTCGCACTGCCGTGCTAGTCGCGCCCTTGCAACAGCCTCTGGCTTGCGCAGCAGTGTTCCTCTCGCTCCTCTCAGACATCAGACCTCCTATTGCTGACATGGGTTTACTTAGAGGGCCCTGCTGCCCAGCCTGCGGCTCCGCGTAGTGGACATGCATATCTGAATCTCATCTTAATGGCACTCGGCTGGCTTTCACAGCCACCCTTTGATATCAGAAGCCCCATTTCCCTAGTGGCAACATTGACGCCTACAAGCGCTGACGTACCACAGACCCGGTGCTTGGCCACTAAGCTGACATACACACCTTGCTCGTGGTCCAGGTTCACTGCTGTGGGTGTATGGGTGCTGGCAGAGAGCCTGCGAGCAGCCTGGGGCCCAGATGTTGGTACTGCAAAGGTTCAGGCTCTCAGTGACCACATTGAGGTAGTGGGCAGCGCCCTCCTCTCTCCTCACTTGCAGCTGCCAAGAACCAGCGCTGCAATACTGACATCTTCCTTTCTCGCTCCCATCTTCGTGCTGCAGTCGACCGGCTTGGTCCTAGCTTTCGAACTCGTGACTGCTGTACTGGGCGACCATGGGCAGCGCCCTCGGGAGGACTACAGTGAGCCCTTCAGTGTGCTGTGCCTGCTGTAGAGCATGGCAGGATGCTTGTTGAAGCAGAGACGGGCTCCACGTTCAAGGCTTTCGGTGAAGCTGGTTCCCATTTGTGGCTGCTCCAGTGGTGGTAACAGCGATAGTTGATGTGCGGGCCAAGCCTACATTTTGGTCAACCGCTGAGGTCATCCACTTCTGCGATGAATGGAAGCTTCCCAATAATCAGTACTGGCTCTTCCAGTCCAGGTGGGTCGCTGGTCGCTCTTGTGTGCCTGAGCCTGCTTGGGATCGTGGCATGGCTGCTACTTCGTTACGCACCAAGATGCTCCTAAAGACATGCACAAAACACCTGGCCTGGCTGCAGCTCCTCTGTGAAGGCCCTTATGACTGCCTATAACATGCTCTATGAGGAGGGGACGGCAAGGAGCGTGGAGGACACCCTGGGCAACCTTGCTGATGTCATTATTCCTGGTCTCTACTGACCACATTTGCCCTCTGAATGCTCTTGTTCACGTGATGTTGACGAACTCTGAGGCAGCTATATCCAGGAATGCATGTGCATGATATCTGCTGCTGTGCGACTTCTTCAGGAACTGCAAATCATAGGCAACTCCAAGGAGAAATCGTGGAGGGGCTGGTGGCCCGCATTGTCAGCTGCAGTTGTGTTGAGGAGCTGGAAACCCAAGCCCAAAGCACCAAGCAAGGTGCTCAGTTGTGGAGTCATTGTGTGGCTATGCGAGATTGACTTGAAGCTGTAATGTGTCGACCAGGATATCATGAGTGTGTAGAGCATGAACGGCAAGGTGACAAAGTTGGTGATACACAGTAATTTTACTTCTTAGGAGATGTTACACACTCAAAAGCCTCGTCAAGTGTCACCTTCAGCGCTGCATATAGCATGTTATTGGGCGACTGCTGTGTGTTGCAGCATACTCAACAGCTATTTCTGCTGGGCAGCTGTACGCGGGGCAGGCCAACGACTCCGCAAAATTTTCCAGGGACAATCCAAACTGTCAGAGGTATGTCGTCAAATCCACTGTTGAGGCCAATTCGAATGTGATCGCAGACCTGCCAGGCTTCGACAACATATTTTCTAAGGGACTCTCCTCCCTAAGTGCTCGTTGTGACCAAGTCTTCATGGTTGCAGAAAGTGGCATTACTGCTTCAGGAGGCTGGGCCTGCTGTCTGTGAAGCCAGCGCTTGGCAGGACAAGAGTAACGATGAACAGATGAATCATGTGGCGAGTGGGACATCTGAGGAAGACTTCTTAGCGTTGTTCATGGGCAGTGCTCCGAGAAATGCGGCAACAGAGAAGCTGCAGGTACTGTCAGAAGAGTAGCTCAGTTGCCACACAAAGGCAAGGCAGGGGCAGCCACCTGGCATACTCTTGAGTCTCGTACTCTTGTTCTTCAGGGCTTAGGACTCCGGTGTTCTCTGCCAGGAAGTTGGGTGGACGCTCTTTGTGTCTCATACTCGTGTATGTCTGGCTGGTATCTGCACTCGGTGCTTCTCTGCCAGGAGCTTGTACGGACACTCCAGAAGGAAAAATTGAGGGTCAAGCTCAAATGTTCGCCAAGGCCTTTGGACTGCTTTTCCAAGTCACAATTAAGGACCTTAGTACCTGAGAGTGAATGTGACTCAGTGCTGGCAAGCGGCAGTGTGCAACGTTTCATACTTAGTGTGCACGTTTTCCATGACTCCACTTTCCAACATTATCAGAGGCTGCTGAGGTCTGCTCTTCCGTCCATATCTCACCTACCTTCCTACTCTGCCTCCAACGACATTGTTAATGGCACCTACATATAATCAACTGCACATACCACGAGCTATGGGCCACAACCATCATTTGCATCTCTTATCTGCAGAATGCAGCCTGGCCTTTGGCCTCTATACCGAGGTTTTTTTGTGGAGATGTTTGTCTTTCCTGCTCTGCGCGAGGAGCATGGTGGCTTTCAAGAGCAGCAGCCAGTTCACCTCATACAGACAAAGCTGCGCCATCTCCAATTACAAGGGCAAGAGAAACCTCAGGCGACTGAGGAGGAGGTTCTGATGCTAAAGATGAAGTTCCTGCCTTACAAGCTGCGCACTTTCCTGATCCGAAACCTCCTCGGCACTCTACTCAAGAAGGGCGACGATGCATATATACAGGAAGTTGTAAGGTACTTTTTGAATACTATAGCAACTTCATCTCCATCATGTGCCTCGCGGAAGAATGTGTCAAGCTGGTAGGGATGGTCCGAGTGCATTGCCACCAGTTACAGATGCATTCACAAAGCAAAGAAGGCCTATGGCTCAGTCTTGCTCTGACTTACCTTCTCAGTTGTCTATCTTCTGTTCCTCAGGCAGCTGAAGCAGTGGGGAGTGTCGCCGAAAAGGAGGGATGCCCTTATCGGACTCTGCAAGCTTTGGCAAGCACATGTGCTTACCAACAGCCAAGACAAGAACACCTAGTCCAAGCTGTCTTAGTGGTGCTTCTAACACTGAACAGCTGTGATGCAGTTCATAAGCAGGAGATTGACTCTCAGGCTTGCATATTTGACTGTGGCATGCTGATGGATAGGGCCAAGCATGTGAACAAGAGAAAGGAGGATGTCAGCGAACAGAGCTACCTGGAAATGCTGGAACCCTTTATGGCCAACTTTGCAAGTCAGAGGCGCAGCAATGCTCAGCTTGTTGGTGCTCCTGTCTACCATGCGACTAAAAGGTCCACGACTTCCTGCAGATCAATCCCCTCTCCTATTTGTGCATTATGTGCAATCGCTTAGGTTGCTTCACAGGGAAGCAGTGTTGGATCCGCCTTTTAGTAGTCTCACATTTGATCACCTGATTGCAGTGATGATGACGAGTTTGTTGACAATCACGGGCTGCCTGAGGATCAACAACATACAGTAACTCCTCGGTTCTTGATTTTCTTTCCCGGTATGCTCCCTTGCAACGGTGAAAGAGCTCACCTTTCAATGTGCCAATCCCCGCCTGTGCTGACCCCTGTGCTGACAACTACATGCATTCCTGCTTGACAGGGATACCTGGCTGTGGGAAGTCAGCCTTGTGTGAGGAGCTATGCAGGATGGGAGATGTTGGAGATGGTCGAGAGGTCATGCACGTGATGGGTGATAAGACACAGGGTATCTCTCGCACCTAGTGACGCTTATCTTGGCCCCTCTGCACCCGTGCGTCATAGTCTGCCTTCGTCCTCCTTAAATGCCAACAATGACGATCTGTGCGTGGGCTGTTGTTGTGAAGGCAGGTACTGGAAGGTACTGGAAGAAGCAATGAAAGAGGAGGGCAACATGCAAAAGACCATCCTTGCTGACAAGAACGCTCCTAACCATCAAGTGTGGGATCAGGTGCGTGGGGCTGCCTGTGCGAGCGGCCATCAAGCAGATCTCCAAGACGATTCTGATGCCGTTTGTTTGCGCTACTCTTAAGCAGGTGAAGGTGATGTGCGCCACTGCCCATGCTGTTGGCGTGCCAGTACTTCCTGCCTCGCCTGGTAAATTGCAACTACTTATACCACATCCCAACATCGTTTGGTGCTCTTTAGGGATATGCTTCCACAATCGGCCCATGATTGGTTGCTGCGCTGGATGTTGCAGGTACAGAGGGACGCCCGTTCGACCTAGAAACTCTGGCAGTTTTCATGCACCGAGTTCTCCAGCGTCGTGCCCACCCTGTATGCCCATTGTTTGAGGAGCCACATTATCAGCGTGCGGACCTGTGTGGAGCGGGGCGACAAGAATTCGTCTAGACTTGAGACCAGAGGTACAGAGGAGTTGATATCCTTCTCTGATGCACTTCTCATGGCAGGGAAAGCTGGACATGGACCATGACTTCCCTGGCACAATAGTACTGCACTTCTACGACCTGTACAGCACCCAGGTAAGATCTGCGTGTTTTGTTGTTTGCTGTGGCAGCCCAGCAAGCATGCTTTGCGTACACTGCAAGAAGATCTGTGCTGACCAGGCTTGTTTGGAGGTGTAATGGTAGGACCGAGCAACTTTGGAAGGGGACCTCGAGTTACGATTTGGTTCCCTTGTAACAATGCCAGTTCTTCGGCAGACCAGGTGTGCTTTTGACGTTGTGATCCAGTAAATATGCGTAAGGCTTCTATCAGCTTAACCAGTTGGCCCTTGGCCTTACCACTGCTTTGACCTCTGAAAGGTACGTTTTCTGTTGATGCACATCTAGGACAAGCATGCCTTCGGAAGTGATACAGGCGCTTGAGGATGGACTTGCGCTTCTGAGAAAGCACCCGCCCAGCAAACGCGGGTGTGTGGGATGGCACTGCTCCAGTCGTCTGTATCTTTATTGCGATCGTTATTGCCAAGTTTTACGACATGTAGGTCTAGGACATGAAGTAACACGACCAGCTGGACTTGCCATCACCTCTGCCGCCAGATTTGACCGAAAAATTTGATGAATCTTCTAGGACTGTAAAGTAAAGGCTGTCCTATTGTGCATCGCACTTCTGGAAAGCAGGAATATGAAGAAGGTCAATCAGCAGCTAATGGACTGGGAGGTGCGCTTGAAGACCGTGGTATCTCAGCATTCCACACATTTGTCAGAGATACAGGTCGGCACTTGCTCAAGGAGGAACTTGCTGTGAATGATTTATATTCCTCTTTCTCTGCAGATAAAGCACTGTACTCAATGAGCATGCGCTGGTTGATGCATGCTTTCAGGTGCCTTTGGAGGACACTGTAAGAAGTGTGCAAGCACAGCTGCGAGAGATGGCTAGCAGATGGCCACCTCTTGAAGCCAGTAGTACTTCAAAATCTGGAAATGGAAGCTTCAGGCTTGCATGCATTCATGTTCCTGCAGAGGCAGTCAAGGATGCATTGGACAAGGCAAGTGCATTTGGATCTGCAGTCAATGACATCAGATGGCTGTTGCTAATACTTGAAAACATAGTTGTCAAGGCTTGCATGCATTCATATGCGGCTGTCACGAACGTGTACAGAATCAGTCATTCTTTTCGAAATCTGAATAATATCGTCCCCCCCCAGCTGCGTGCACAGGACTTGCAAACTAAGTTGCCTTTGCTTGTATCACTACCTGGGCTGTAGAGCCTCTCATCAGCTGACTGATGTCGTTACTTGTGTCTTGCCAATGACATATTTGTGTGCCTCTCAACGTGGCCTTGCGCATGGTGCCGCAGCTTGGATGTGCAAGCAAAAAGGTAGGCGATTACCTTGCCGGAAAGGAAGAGCAGATTGCCGGGCACTTGGAGACGGCACATGTCACCCTTGCACATGTTCATGACCATGGTAGAGCTGCAGTCATCAGAGCAGGCGCCGAGGCCGGGAAGAGAGTTTCAATCGAAGTAAAGGCACTTGTATTCAGCTCCAAGATTGCTGCTTTAGAAGTTGATTGGTCTTCAGACTCATCGAGCCAAGCCATCAAGTCGCTCAACAAATTTCGGCACATCACGGTGAGGTTCTCTTCTACGTCCAAAGAAGTCGGCATATGAGTCTGTATGAGTGTGGTTGATTTACCACGTGGCCTTGTTACTTCTGTCCTCTCTTGCTCATGCTCTTGAGCTGCTTTTGCAGGTCTGGAAGGCTGAGGGTGTCAGGTCTAGGGCTGCTGGTGAGCTTCCTCAGGATGTTGCTCATGGCACTGCTTGCTCCTTCAAATCTGAGAAGCCCGCTGTAGTGAGCGGCATAGTGGGTTACATGTGACCCCAGGCTTCGCCTGCTGGCTTAAATAGCTTATGTTCGTCTAGTGAAGTATGCCGATCCAGATGGTGCCCTGTTTCAAGTAAAGTACATTGACAGCAATCACTCCCTCCTAATCAGCCAACTCTGCAAGAACCTCAGAATGTATAGCACTAGGCAACTAAAGAGCAATTGTCCTTCAATGCAGCGTGTCTCTCATTTACGATCACTTCCACTATATTGCTGCGTCTGCATCAATTCCGAGGCAACCTAAGAGCAACACTTTCCATTGACACAACGTGTTTGTGTCGCGTCGAGTTAAGTCTTTGAGATATGAAGAAGTCCAGCCTCTCATTACAGACCTGTACCGACGTCCTTGGAGAAGCTGTGAACCAACCGAGGGACGTTCTTGAGTACAGTCGTTGTCAATGTGGTGCCAAGGAGTTATTGGGTCACTCTAAAGCACGATTGTTATCGGAAAGATAATTTCACGCGGGGAATTCCCAGGCCGCCTTAAAAGTATACACCTGTGTAAGGAGCCCCCTGACCCTGCCAATCAGCTAGCAATCTTGGGGAGCTTGTATTGCGTCTTTAGGAACTTGGATGCATTGCGGTCTGCTCGATGGCAGAGGACACGGAGGAGGGTGTCAGCATCAGTGGCACTGCGACTCCGGTGTGCAGAGTTGCCGCTTGTCACCATCACTTCGCTTGCGTGTTTGAAGTTCTCAACAACGACATGCGTCTGATGACACAGCACAGATCCCACACTTCAGAAGCGCTGAGTGTGAGTGAAGGGCTGTCAAAGTTGGGGCTTATAGATGTCACAGAAATTAGACCCAATGCACTCCCCTTCTCTGCGTGACAGCTCTGGTCAAATTCCTGAGTCGAGCAAGTGCAAGCACACCCTGCGTATGTAGTAGGCAACTTACATCTAGTGAGTACAAGTTGAGGATCTGTTGCACTGGCGCTGTCGTGTTCTCGACCACGCCTCGGGGCAGCCCATCTCCATCAGCCACAAAGAACTCCTGCAATGATTTGGAACAAGGTTATGTCAGCATCACCAAGTGCTATTACTGCCTTGTCTGCACCATGATTAGCCTTTGTGGTCACCTTGAGCACGTTGAGATCCTCCTCAAGCATGTCAGAGTCCTCTTGCGCGAAACTGCGGGTAGGGCCTCCGTCTAGAAGGACTCGCAGTAGCCCGTCCTGTTGATTGATGCAAGGCACAGCAAATGATGTGAAATTGCATACCCTCTGCAGCAGTCCCAGTCAGACTCTGTACACTAGCAACATGGCGTCAAGGCCTGTGCTTATGTTGGACCGCAGCATACTGCCAAATGCTTCAGAGAACATCCTATGGTGAGACAAGCTATCAAAAGCTAGAGCCACATGCATGCAAGCTAGCCCGTCAGAGCCACATACAAGGGTCGCTTGAAGTAGGCCTAAAACTACTCGGTCGCGCAGAGCTTCTGCGATGACCTCGCACAACTGTCCGAGCACCTGACAAACATGTATGCCATTCCAAATTGCAGCAAGGTGACCAGTTGCAAGTGCCGAGTCTTCATGACAATCAGAATCCGATATGTGCGCCTAAACCATGCATGCCTTCAGGCTAGTCCGTTGCGCCATATTCAAGGGAGTAGCACAACACATCTACCCCATGTGATGCCCTAAGTTCATTCCCATTATACACGTACGGGCAGAAAGAACTTACAGGGTCCAACTCAGTCACGACCTTCTCCATCCGATTCTGTGCCACGCTGACTTGGTATAGATTGTCAAGAAAAACAGACCGCATGTCCCAGAACACGACCTTTGCACCTGGCAATCAACGTCAAGCTCAGTGGCAGTCTGATTCTGTGTGCCCTTGTATGTTAGCTCAGCGGCGTCACAGAGACTACCTAACACCTCACTCAAAGTAAGGTGCTCGCGGTTTTTAGTACTACTGACCTGTGAAGTCACAGATCTTGTCGATGGCGGTGTTAACTGCCTTGCGACAAGGGTCAAAAGCTGAGTTGAGCTCATCGCCCTTTGAGGAGAGCCTTCTCCTCAAAGGTTGGTCCTCTGGACCAAGTCTCCTGCCTGGACGCAAATTACGGTGGATGCCACATAGGGAGGCTAAGCAATCCAGCAACTAGACAAGCAAAACGCAAGAGCATGTGCTGGAAAGGGGTCTGGATAGCTTCTAATGTAAGTGGGTTGATATTTGTCATGAGTTTTTGCCGAGTCTGCAGCCTTTGCAATATGGCTAGAGCAGCACCTCATGAGAGACATCATACGTCATGCGTTGACAAGTCATGGGCTGTACAGCAAGTCAAGGTCTTGCCTTCTGTACTTAAAACAGTGCCGCTTACTTCTGTGCGAAGCTAGGAACATGCTACAAACAACAGATACTGGAGTGCAGCTGCAGCTGGTGGCGAATGACTTGGGGAGAGGGTTGGGATGGGGAAGGGGAGAAGAGAGAGGGGGTGGAGAAGACGGTCTTGGTTAATTTTACCATTTGCTTGTGGACGTTCCTCTTGAGGCCGCAGTTGAGCCCAACGGTTTTGCATACTATCTTCCAGCCTTTGTACTTGGCCAAGAACATACTGCGGTGCACGTGACCACTGCATGAGGCATCCAGATCTCCATCTTGGAGAAACAAATTGAAATGCAGGTGTTAGCGCTTGACTCCTTACGTGCACGCGGACTCACATGAAGGGTATTGAGGCGGATACACAGATTGGGAACGGTCAGAGCATTGATCTGGGCGGTCCTCTGTTCGTCAGGCAGTCGAGGATCACGGCCTTTCTTGGCTGCAGTCAGTGCCACTTTTGCTGCGACGTCCTTCTTGAAGCGCGTGAGGGGTGCATCGGGGGGTATCAAGTCCTCCTTTGAGCCTACAAAATACATCCACCAATTGTTGTCAACATATGCCTTTCGCCAAGCGTACCCACGGCAGAAGGCACTGCCTATTTGCAGAGAGACCAGGTGATTGCAACGAGCACTGTGGGGTCAGTAATGAGAACAGAAGCACGTCTGCATATCACGCAAATCACCCATGTTAGATTAGAGACTTCACAAGTGGGATGGTGGTTGTGCTTGCCCGTGGTGAGCTTACCAAGCTGTGAAGAAATACGAGTGCAGTAGAGTTGCAGGGCACTATCAATGCCACTGCTCAGCGCTTTTAGAAGATTCATTCTGAGTGGAAGTTTGAGCGCAAAGAATTGGTCCAGAGTCTGGGCCAGAAACAGGCCAATAGCTTGTTAAACTTCCTCATTTCCTGACATGGATATAACCAGTAACATCAACAATCTGACTAGATCATCCATGAGCTTCAAGGAGTTGGGGGAAGACCTTACTTCCTCTATTATTCTGAAGACTTCTACCACAGACGGACCATAGCGCTGCTGTGGTGATACAGCTTCCCAGCTCTATCATCAATACAAACATAGCAGCTGACATGAGCACGCGCTGCAGAAGGGAAGCAGTCATCTGCTCAGAGCTGGTATACTTACAAGCCATAAGCGACCCTTCAACATTGTGACAGAGAGTGCCTATAAATTTGAGGGGGCAACCTTGTTAGGATCATGGCGCAAATTACAATTACTACCTCTGAAAACAATGCTCGATCAATCCATTCATTGATCTTGGACAATTGATTGTTGATCCATCGCATCACAAGCGTGCCGGACACCGTAGCCACCTGCATATTAGAGAAAATGAGCATGTGAGGAGCGGTTAGCCAGAAGGAAGACAAATACGCAGCAAAAGCACGTCCTCATGTTGAGCGATGGCATACCATGGCATCTCTTTCTGTGGAGGAAGGTCCATCTCTTGAGAATCTTGTGTAGCTTGCCGACGTGAACAATTTAAAGACTCTTACCTCATACGACACCAGCTTCTCGGATTGTCCAAGCGATGCATCACTGCCAGTGTCAGGCAACTCTGACACCAAGTGTCGCAAATAATTGTCCAGCCTGTCAGCCGCCGGCAAGACAGCTTCGACTTCCTCAGTGAGATGTGTGACACCCTTCACAAATGGCGCCTGCAGAGAGATGTGATGGCAGAAAGTCAACGTGCCTGCATGAACAGGACAATGACCTCTTGCGCAGCTTGCAGCCTGCACTACTCAGAGGTTGTCATACATACAATAATGTCAACCCTGTGGCAGGATAACAATCTACGGTGCATATATGTCATGCACAAGAGAGCCTGCAGTGTTGGATTGTTTCAGGAGTATTTGAGCACCAGTTCTCGATGATATAGTTGGTGGAGGATACTGGCCGTGATGCCGACAGCTGACGGGTTGTATCTGCCAAAAACTGGGGCGTAGGCTTGCGCATCTCGCTTTGCAAGCATCTGTATCTCTGTCGCGAGAACAGCTAAGTGGTATCCACCTTGTTGAACCTCAGCCTTCCTGTTGGTTGTCAACATCTGAAGTAACTCAACACGTACAAGCCCTCTGTCAGCGCGGCACTAATCATGAGCAGAAAGTCACAACCATCCATGCCTTCACCAGCACTTGGGAAGCATTCCTACACATTATTTATATGGCATACTGCAAAGAGTGACTGCATACCCTGTCATACGCAGCTCGAACGGATGACGAGACATACTGTTCCACTTGCTGTGAAACGGCTGCTTTTTCTGCCACGGTGGAGATACGTCCAACCTGATTGGCACGTACATTGGCAGGTCAGCGCTTCAGGGCATGATTACTCAGCTCCGGCAGACCTTAGTGCTCATAACGAGACATGCACGTAAGTGGACGGCACTTACCCCAACATGATCGTCCTCGTCTGCAAGAAGTCGGCCAGTTATCACAGCAAGTGTGAGCAGGCTGTCCATCTTGCCCTGACCACCCTGACATATCAGCAGAAGTGTCACGCTCAGCTGACAGCCAATAGGCATCATGACGAGTGACTAACAAGTTGACAACGATGTAGATACAGGCCATAGAAGAAGTATGTAGCCTGATAGCCTGAGTTCCTGCGCACAAGATGCAGCAACAGCGCATCGTACCTCAGGGAAGCAGGTATGATAGTCGAGCAGGCGCTTGTCAGCCCACTCCTTCACGGGAGAGAGGATGGACTGGATCATAGTGAACTCTCGTGAGGCCCTGGAGTCCTCTATTACTGACACTAGTTGATGCATGTGCTTAAGCTCCTGTACACTGCGCTGGCCTTGTGACGGAATGCGCTTCAGCTGCGACATGGCAAGCTCTAGTAGGTGGTCCTCTCCTGTCAACACATACTGCAGTACACCCATAGCAATGTTACTGTCATAAATTCTTCACAATGCTAGAGAAGCCTTGTGTGCTCCTACAGCTCTCAGCAGAATAAGCACCCATCTGTGAGGACAAGGCAAGTGTTTCCATGGGCAAGTGGCAGTATGACTTTCCACACAGCAACTGCTTCACTGTGAGTGAGGGCTTCAAGCAGCAAGGGACCTGTCTAAACAAGACCCAGAACCACATGCTGTCGTGCATCACTGTGGTGATGCCAAGGATGTGCCATGTCTGTTTCAATGTGTCCTGTATCTCCTCCACTTCCTGCGAAGGACAAAGCAGGAAGGCTTTGATCAAGCACCAGCAAGAGAAGGACATCACTGCTCAAGGATTATCATGTGATAGACCTGTAAATGTGATGTTGCAAGTGATGTATACATGCACAACAGGCATGCTTACCTCAACGAGCTGAGTATCATCAGCTAGATCGAAGCAGCACAGCAGCAGTTGCTGGTATATAAGAACGTTCAAGTGATAACCATCAGCCCAGTGGCAGACTTCCCCTGTCTCATCACCACGGCCTGCCCTTTCAGCAAGTGCCTGGCCCACATCTCGCATAGCTCGGATTGCCTCGGCTTGCTGAGCAGGTCCAGCTGGAGAGGGCATGCTCTGAGCAAGTGACGGGCAGCTCTATCAGCTTGGCAGGCTTGTCATTGGCAAGCCTAGCCAGAATGGACAAGTATAAGTTTTGCAAGCAAGCATGACAACTTGCACTTCAAGCTTGCGGCAAACAAGTAGCGGCGGGCATGCAATCGTTGCATGTCCCTATCTCGTGCCCTGCCTACCTCAGAGTCTTCAATCTTCTGGATGAGTTTGCGAAGGTCAGATGCCAGAGGGTTGCTATGCTCCAGTTGCACCACGGGGTGGTTGAGAAGGCCCTCTTCCAGAAGCCTCAACTTTGAACACCCCACCCCACATAGAGGATGTCATCAATCACAAAGGACACCTGGACCATTTCCGCACCCTTCTTGCACCTTCTGTCTCGTATGTGCAGCGAATTTGGACACTGATCAGCAATATGAGGGTTGGCTGACAGACCCTGCAGGAAGTCAAACTCACCATTCGCCTCTCCCAGGACACATATAACTTCCTATCGGCAAACGCAGTGGGGGGAACTGCTGCTAGAAGTTCCAAAGGTAAGAGCAGGGTGTCCATGTGTCTTCCACCACGACTACCAGCCGCGTGGAGGAGGGCAGTCCTGGTCCTTCGATCACTGGAGTCTGCAATCTGCAAGGACAATACGATGATGTGTCTGCCCGAGGGGTTCACGAGGTCACTGCTGTTCTTCAATCACCCGATCGCCCGGTCGAGCTGTCTACCACTTTCAACATCAGACCTGCGCATTCAAGGGACTTTAATGGCCGCATTATTTCACCTCAAGTTGCAGTCTGATGGTCTCCAAGATGCCAGCCAGACCATGGACTCTGGCAACAGGAGAAGGCAGCCCTGCTTTGTTGTCCTTGGAACTACGAGACCGGCTGAATCTTCGCATCAGCTTCTTCTTATCCTCCTTGGGCCTCTCCTCCTGAGGTACAGGCACAGCAAGCGCCCTGGCGAGGCAGATTGCATGCCGTCAGCGGCTTGCCGGCTCAGCAGCGGGTGCGTCCAGTGCAGACCAAGCACCTTGAAGGCATCGATCTTCATTCAGCTGTAAAGCTCGCCATGTTCTGTACCCTGAGGAACCGACAGCAGCCAGCAGGATTTCATAGCCCGTTTCTCGCAAATCGTCGTGCGACAGCCCTGCCCATGAGGAGAATCCAGGTTGTGTGCATCAGCTCAGCTTCTGAGGCCCGGATCGCCAGCAAGCGGGAGCATCTGACAACTGTCGATGCTTGTGATGGACAGCTGGGTGTCCGCCGTGCTGACCTGTCGGCAGTGGTGGGAGAAGGAGCGCGAGGTCACTGGCATCCGAGAAAGTTCGCCGAGGTCCATCTCTCTCGTCACCTTCTTCGTCTTCGAACTCGTCGTCGTACAGGTCGTCCCCAGATATCCTTGTCGGCGTGGAGAGCGCCGAGGCCCTTGAGAAGGACTTGAATGACTGCGGCGGAGTCTCATCCACCTCGACAGGTGGAGGGGCCCTCTTTGGCGGATCGCCTGACAGCTCCGGGGCAGTGACCAGGAAGAAGACCTCGGACAAGCCTTGGCCGGCCTGCAGCTGCTTGCACTGGTCAGCGTAGGCCCGCCCTCTTGCCAGTAGCAGCTGATGAGGGGCTTGGGAGGCGCCAGCTGCCTCACCCGGGGGGGCGCGCGCAGGTCTTCATGGTACCGCTTGATAGCCTGTGCCAGGTCCAAGGCAGCTCCTGCATGGCCATGCCGGCGTGGACCGGCTGTCAGCAGCTCAGCCGGGTCTGGTGCGGTGCGGGCGAGCTCGTACTCGGCGGAGGAGTGCCGTCACCACCGTCAACGGGGTATAGCATCACTCGTTTCGGTTGCGGCAGGAGGGCCTGTGAGAAATCCTTTGGCCACTCTGCCGTGCGCAGGCCGTAGTCGAGGGCGGCGGCAGGGGCCTCCGGCTCACCCTTCTTGGCGCAGTCGAGGACGTGGTCGACGCTGACCTGGTCCAAGTCCACGTCCTCCAGCGCCACCGCGCCAGGCGGCATCACCACCTTCTTCAGCACGCTGGCGGAGAGGAGGAAGCTGAGCAGCTCCCGCCGGTCTCGCCGGAACTGCTGCGTCGCCGCGGCGTCCACGACCCTGCACGCGCCGTGCGTCGCCGCTGGTCAGGCTGCGGCGGGGAGGGGGCCGGGGGCGAGGGGCAGCCGGGCATTCCGAGGCGGCCGGAAGCTGCGGCGGCGGAGTGGGGCCCCGGGTAGAGGAGGAAGCAGCTGTTGCACTGGGAGGGCAATGGGCGCGCGGAGAGGCGGGGGGAGAGGGTGCGCTCACGGCGGCGAGGCGGCCATGGCGGGCGGGCGGGGCCCTGGCCCGGGGGCGCGCCCGGCCTCCCCAGCTCTCCCGCCCTGTCGGCCGGGGCTGGGGCATCGGTTCGCGCCCTCGAGCTGGCCGGGCCGGGCTCCCCGCCTTCCCCTCCCCTTGGGATTCGGAGTGCATCCACACTGTCACCTCACCCCCCCTTCCGCGTAGGGCTTCGTTTCACGTCGCCCCACATGTCGCACTGGCTTGTGCCTCACCAGTGCGAGCGCGTTGGCTCCAATCTGAACAAACTTGTTTCAGCTCTTCCGAATCTGGCGCCCTTTCATGTCATGCGCACCGCGCGCCCTCTCCTCCTGAGCCTCTCGTCTGCCTGGCCGCTCGGTTTGTGCAGCCCCGTCGTCCGGTATTCGGGCATCAGTTAGCGACCTCTATGCGCTGACTCGTGGTTACTGAGGGGGTCAGCTTAGCAGCAGGTGACGTACATTTGTCAATGTGCTTGCCTTTGAGCTTGGCCACACAGGCCCTCCATCTCTTGATATACTCTTGACACACTCCTTTTCTGCACTTGCATGGCCACTCTCGGCCCCTTCGGAAGTGCTGCTGCTTCTCCCACCGGAACAGCGCAGTGCACTGGCTCCGCTCGAAGCTCCATGAACACCCTCGGTATGTACCTGGCTGGCTTTGACAGCCGCTCTTTAAATACCAGCAGTCGCATTTATTTCCCTCCGCGCGTGCAGGGCGCCGCTCTAAGTCAGGCCAATGGCTTCGTGGCGGCGCTCCGGCTCCCCGAGCTAGCCTGTCGTAGTTGTATGTGCTCACCCGTGGGTACAAACGTCTCACACTGATACTTTAGCCACTTCTGCATACGGCTTCGTTTCAAGTAGCCCCACTCTCTGCACTAGCTTTTGCCTGCCTGAAGAATGTATTTGGCTTGTATTGGCCACCGTTTCTTTTCATGCGCACCACGCGCCTTCTCTCACAGCGGTCTCACCGCACGCCTTGCCTTTCCTGCTCTTCGTGCGCCCTACCCACGCACACTGCCTGCCCTCCTTTTCCTCTAGCCTCGCCCTGCGCATGCTGGGGGGAAAGAACGCCCCATCATCCTCCTGCGCCCGCCCGCCGGGCTCCGGCGCAACGAGACACCACTTGGAGCACCACTTGCTCCTCCCACTTCTCCTGGCGGCCGAGCAGCTCGGCTAGGTTGGGCCTCCCCTCTCTTGGCCCGGATCCAACTGGTAGTCAGTACTGCTGGGTCGGACAGCCCGTCTGCGCCTTCATGCGCTGCCCTAATAAGCTGAAAGGGCGAGGCCTGCTGAGCAAGCGACATGCCAGGGGCTCAGACCCGTGACTCCACGCCGTTCTCCACGCGGCCATACGCGACAAAGCTCAGCGTGAGCAGGATGACAGCCAGGCCACTCGCTCTGTAGCTCGTCAAGCGCCCGAGGTCTAATGGCAGGGTCAAGAGGAATGAGAAGGGCACCTGGCAGCCAAGGGGCACGAAGAGTACGTGAATGTGCAGTCCTCAGTGGCAACTGCCATCACGGAAAGCACAGACTGATAGCGCTTCACAGAGGAGATTGGTGGCTACAACTTGCGCTCCAGGTCAACTGCAGGCTCAAAAGCTCGAGCTCCCTTTGGGCCACAAGGATAGGAGACAACATCTTGTAAATACCTCACTGCTGTGCTTACCATTAGGTACTGGAAGACAGTAGCACTAGCGGCCTTCTCAAGTTGCAACCCGCGTGCAAGAAGGACCTGCCATTGAACCAGCAAAGAGGTCGCGGCTGAGCACCACACACAGATGAAATTCACAAATTTGCGCACTGGAGCTTCGTCATTGGACAGGATATCAATGCCTGACTGACCCCAAAACATCTGCAAGCTGCTTCACACCTTTCCTTGTGCCCAAAATCAGCTGGCATGACATGAGTTGATCTCTCGCAGCATTCCTACAATCAAATCGTGGACTGCGCACCTATAACCCTAAGTAGTGGATGATTGCAGTAATAGATGATAAATGTGAGAAGAGCATGACAACAGACCTGAGCCGCGAAGGCTACGGCGCCGACCACAAGCATACCCAGAGCTTCAGAGAATGACGGGACCACAACTCTCTGCAGGCACAGCCCAACAATTTGTCAGCCATTGCCCCAGTTTCAAAGAAAGGCAACTTGCAGAGCCAGAAAGCAGACATGATCACTCTTCCTACAGTGCCATGCTGATGCAAAGACACGGACTGAGAACTCCTGGAGAGGATGTTGGAAGTACCTGAAAGAGCAATAGACAGACCAGAGCTGCAGGACACGAGAACACAGCAAAGGCGAAGACGCTCATACTGAGAATCATAAAGCCAGCTCAGGCTCGTCAGCACGCAGCAGCTGCATCGGAGGCGCACCACTGCAAGTATATGAACAGGCATATACAAGCAAACTTCGTCGAGGTCATCAACACGTGACCCTCTCAAGAGAGGTGACACAGCTCTCGTGGGCCTCACAGTGGGGGCTCCCCGCTCTTGCCGAGGGTTCGCAAGGTGCAGTTCGTGCCAGCTGCAAGAAGAGCTGACACAAGTGCCATGGCAGCTGCAATGATCCCTTCCGTCTTGCTTGCACCGAGCAGGGCCTTTAATCCCCTTCCTGAAACAAAAGTGAAGCTGGACAACACCTTCAACCCCTAACTCTTCCATTGGCAGAGTGTTATTCACGCCAGGCGCTCCTGATATTCAAGCAGTAACTCGCAAGCCTGTGGCACTGCTGGATCAAGCAACAGCTCAAGTGCAGCCCACGATTGAACGCAACAATGGTCAAGAAAGGGAAGCTCACCTCTGAACAGCGGAGTTGGCTGCATCACAAAGATGGTTCCAAAGCAACACAACACTGCACCTGTGGACAATACGCGAGCGCTTAGTGGACGTTGACAACGTTGACTACAGATCAGAGTGGGATTTACCCACACGTACTACTTTGCAAGTATGCATTCACTGGGAAGGACCCCCCCTGCCAGTGTCAGGCCTAGCTCACCTGCCATGTCAACCATCCCCCATTTCTCCTGAAGCACTGCTCGTGCTACTACGGCAGTCAGAATAGGCGACAGTAGGCTGAGAACAGTGGCCTCCTCTCCACTCAGTCCGTGAAGGCTGGAGATGGAGGTTAACACCACCTATCGATCACTTAGTACTCAAGTAGGATATCTGAGTGAAGCCCAATCGACAAGTTTGTAATATCAGCTAATTGAGCGCAGAGTGTGTGCTTTCATGCATACATTTTCAAGTGTCATTTTGTATTGCACCAGCATTGCATGGACTGGTGGCCTGTCTCACCCTGCCCGCGAATCCTCCTAGCCTTACCTGTACAGGAAGGTAGTCATGGACAAGAAGCCAAGCACAGCTCGGGCAAGTAGGAGAGGCCTTAGACTGGGAGTCCCGAGGAAAGGATGACCCAGCTTTTTAAGGCCAGTTGCCCCCAGAATCGACCCAACAGCACATCGCAAAGCCACTGCCTCAAGCGTGGGTATCTCATTGACTGCACAAGCTAGCAAGACAAGCTTTCAATCACTGGTCTCATTTCACAATACTGCTCTACAACTAGATTGGCCGAATGTGATAGGATAGAGTGGAACACGTGTAGCAAGCAAACAAGACCAGGGCTCCAAGGGGCTGCACAGCACAATCAAGTCTTTGACAATGTTCCCAGGCAAACCCAGTCGTACGTACTGACGCAGCACAACAAGCAGCAGGTGAGATGGAGCAGATTAATCTGTACCCCACCTCGGCAACGCACCTGCAACAAGGTTCACTAACACTCCCATGAAGGAGTAGCACAGACAGGCGGCTCCAACGCACAAGATACCAGCGTGAGGGGAGCCTTTCCAAAGCCACCAGAATGTCTCAGTAGCTCCAGGGCCTTCTGCATGGCTCTCCTTGCGCTTCCTCTCATGCCGCTCCTGCCTTTCCTGGTTCATAGGAGCAGACATCGTCTACAGGTCACCGGCTGACATGGCTAGGTGCTACCGTGGTGCCTCTGGCATGACCGCACCTTGTCGCACTCGGTCTTCCCCTCAAGATGCACCTCTGACCTTGCCTCAGGCTGTTTGGGAAGGTGACTTGCTAGTCTGGTTTCAGGAACACCCGATCGTTGGTCTGGTCTAAGTCCTCCTCCAAAGAGGACGGTCAAATGCCGAGCATGCTGTCTGCAATGCAGCGCCCAGCTAGGCCGTCAATTCTGCACAGGGGCAGAAGACAACAGCGATCTTGCCGGTCGGCTTGAAGTCACGCTGCAGTCGCACGTGCGGCACCGCTGACTGCGGTCACCATGCCAGGGGCCATCGGCACCTCACCTTCACAACAGGAGCGTGGAGCGGGCGCTTGGTGTGAAGCGGGGTAGGAGTGCCCGCGGGGAGGAGCTCCAGGCGCGTGTCCTCCAAGAGCCCGACCATCTCCTCCCCGCCCTCGCCATCCAGCTCGGGCTTGGGCTTAAGCATGGCACCGGCGGCATCCGGAGGCGGCGAGAGCAGGCTCAGGCCGCCGCTGGAGGCGCCCGGGGTGGTCATGGGGCCGGATGCCGCGGCGGCGGAGGTGGGGTCATGGGAGGTGGCGGCGCCCCAGGCGGCAGGGGCACCGGCGCCCGTGGAGGCGCGTCATGGCCGCGCCGGTTGGCCAAGCGCGGGCCGCGGCGACGGGCGCTGATCCATGGGCCCACAGACAATTTTCGTGTATTTGAAACAAATCAAGGCCAAATGGCCAAGTACAAAGGCAAGCACATCTGAAGACGGACATCAACTACAGCAGATTGACCCGCTCAGTACCCACGGGTCAATACAGAAAGGTCGCCAATCACATGCCTGAATACTCGATGGCAGATGCGAAGCCCTTCTGCCACCGACTAGAGCTCGCCCAGCTTTCTGGTGCAAAGCATTAGCCTGAGCACGCTGCAAACAGGCCGAAACTCGTCGCAAGAACGCCAGATATGCAGCTGGCAAGCCCATCTCAGCCGGAAACACATCTGCACGTTGTGCACAGCCTAGATAGGCAACATTCTGAAGGACAGTGCGGAAACGAGGACCACAGAGAGAAAAGGCGCGCGGTGCGCATGACATGAAAGGGTGCCAATACATTCAGGCCAATACATTGTTCAGGCAAGAGCTGGTGCAAAGGTTGTGCTACATGAAATGAAGTATGCTAAGGTGGCTACGATCAAGTCAGAGAGAAGGCGCGCGCGGTGCGCATGAGATGATGGGAACCAGCTCTTCCAATGTACGGCAATGGCTGTGAGAGGCCAGCCAAAAGGTATGTACAGGAGCGCAGTGTGCATGAATTGAAAGGAGAGAAGGCGCGTGAAACGCATGAAGTAAAAGGGAGGCCAATTCAAGCCAATACATTGTTTGGGCAGAATCCAATGCAGGATAACAAGGCAACATGAAACGGAGCCCTATGCCAAAGGTGCCTAAGGTAACAGGGTGACATTAGTACCCAAGGGTGAGCACATGCAAATCCGACAAGCTAACTTGGGGAGCTGGAGCGCCGCCACGGAAGCCAGTGGCCTGACTTAGAGCGCGCCCCTGCACGCTGATGTAGAGCCAGAGCTTACGAGCCCTGCAAACTAAGCGAAAGCCACATTCTATGAAATGCAGGGGAGGTCAATGTAGGCCAGCACACTGTTCACGCAAAAGCTAGTGCAGAAAGTTGGGCTGCATGAAATGAAACGGGAGGCCAGATCAGGCCAATACGCTGTTCAGGCTACGCTGTTCAGGCCAAGGTGAGAATGGCAAAGAAAGGGGCTGCACAAAGCAAAGCCCTATGCTAAGGGTGGGCTGAGGTAGCACTGTGGAAGCCGGCGGAAGGGGGCTTCAGTACCCACGAGTGTACACATGCACTTCTGACAGGCCAAATCTGAGGAACCGGAACACCACCGCTAGTGCAGAGAGTGGGGCTACAAAAAGAAACGCCCTTTGTGCGCATATGGGGAGAGTAAGAAAGAAACACATCCTGCAATGTAAGGCAATGGCTGAGAGAGGCGAGCCCAAAAGGACTGGGCAAGAAGTAGGCTCATCCAAAGGGGCGGAGAGCTGTAAAACGAAGAAAGAGTCAGCCCAGAAAAGGTTGTGCACAAAGTTTGACGAGGCCAGAAACGCGCTAAATAGGAAGGGCTCGCCCATTGAGGATAGGGGCTGGAAAAGCCAGCCCAATAAAGAAGGAATAAAATACGAGAAGGGGGCCAGGGGAGCGCTAAGATAAACAAGCACAACAAGAAACAAAGCAGCTACGTATTACTCAGTAACCCCTGCTTAGCAGCCTCAGAGAAGCTAGGCTCCTGAAGTGGACCCCCTGGCCAGAGCCAGAGGCAGCAGCGAGGGCTCTGCCGGCACGCAGGGCTAAAGCAGCGACTCATGTGGTTATTGGGTGCTCAATGTCCCCTCTTGAGCAGCCGTTGGTCAGAGAAACTAGTGTCCGGGAAGCGGGTCCCCCTGACTCGTCCTCGGCCTCCCACCTAACTGCCTGATAGGGGTGCGCCAGTGTGAGAGCGGCTTCCGCGCAGAGAGTGCTGAGCTCGCCACTCACATGCTGCGATGCCCCACTGGACCAGAAGTGGTGGGCATCCACAACCTCCTCCGTGATGCTCTGGCGGCTTTGATGCGCGACGCCGGGTACCGTGCGGTCGTGGAAGTGAACAACATCATGCCGATCACCACGGATGCCCAGGGACGTCATCATCGCCGCACACTTGACATTGTGGGCGTGCAACCTGGTGGAGGACCAAGGGCTTTGGTCGATATTGTGGTTACGGAGGCCTATAAAGGTCCAGCATCGACACACATCGCTGGCCACACAGTGGGCAGTGCTGAACACTTAAAGTTGCAGCACTACTCCGATTACCCCCGATGTGATCAGCTCTTGCCAGCAGCAATCGACATCTTTGGCTGCTTAGGTCCTCGTTTCCTTACTCTCCTTCAAAATATAGCCAATCTAGGCTACACACGACATGCAGATGTGTTCCCGGCTGAGATGGGCTTGCCAGCTGCTTATCTGTCGTTGTTGCGACGACGAGTTTCGGCCTGTTTGCAGCGTGCTCAGGCTAATGCTTTGCACCAGAAAGCTGGGCGAGCTCTAGTTGGTAGCAGAAGGGCTTCGTATCTGCCATCTACTATCCAGGCATCGGTTAGCGACCTTTATGTTTTGACCCTTGGTTTCTGAGCGGGTCAATCTACTGTAGGTTATGTAGGCCTTAAGATGTGCTTGCCTTTGTACTTGGCCATTTGGCCTTCGTTTGTTTCAAATACACGAAATTTTCCTTGCACCCATTGGAAGTGCCACTGCTCTTTAAGAAAGAAGTGGCTCTCCGAATGGGGGCAAGGGCTGTGAGAAGCCAGCCCGAAAAGAATTGACAAGGTTCGAAGGGGCCAAAATCTTTAAGGGCTGTGAGAAGGCGGCCCGAGGAAGAGTTGACAGGGTCCGAAGAAAGAAGGGGCCGAAAAGATGGAAAGGTCAGCTGATGAGATGCGGAAGTAGGGCGCCACCTGGCGGGCGCCGAGGAGGCCGGGGGAGGCCAACAAGGGGCCAGGCGGCGGGGGCCCTGATGGCCGGCGCCCGCGGCCCGGTCGTCAAAAAAAAATGGAAAACGAATCTCCTTTGTGGCTGCTGATCTATTTGATTAGAAAGAGCGGCTGTGAAAGCCAGCCTGCCCGGTCGCAGGGGCGTCCTCATCCCCAGCTCTCCCCGTCAAGCTCCCCAGCTGCCGCGGGTGCGCCAAGCGGGCGCCATGGCCTTCCTGCTCCGCGCCATCACGGGCGCCCGCAAGAAGCAGGAGTTCCAGACGCCCGAGGAGCTCGCCCAGCGCTGGGATGAGCAGCGCGACGGCATCGCCCACGCCCTCTCCGACAAGTCCGCCGACGTGTGCCCGCGCATCGCCAACGTCTTCTACAAAGCCGGCCCCGAGGCCCGCTCGTTCCTCCTCAGCCCGTCGCAGGAGCTCGCTGCTGCTCACGGCGACGACGTGCTGGTCCTTGTGTCGGAACTGGCAGACGCCGGTGTACCAGGTGCGGTGTGCGCACCTTCTACTCCTTACGTCGTTGCGGTGTGCCTTCCAACATCAGTAGTGCGGTTTCACAGCACTGTCGACGGCCACCGGTGTCACTTGTCTTCTTGCACAGAATGACTCCTATCCGCCTGCTGCTCTGCAGGTTCCGACCTTTTCGAGGTCAACGCAAAGAAGTTCGGCGTCAGCAAGGCCCTGGGCCCCACGGTGGCGTGGTTCCAGCAGTTGCAACCCTTGTTGGTGGAGGCACTAGAAGCTGCCCCCTCTGTCGATTCCTCTGCAACCTTAGGGCCCATGGAACCTGCGGCCGAGGACTTGCAAGGTCCCCAACCTGGTACGTGCTTGCACTTTTCATCTCACATTGGCAGCAGCTGTCAGATCCTCAGGAGCTTTTGCTCTACAGAGTAGGCTGCCTCAGGACATTGACTTCTCACCACCTCGTCCTACAAGTGCGATCCAACTTCCAGCTGTACCTGAGTCACTAACATTCGACCCTAGCTGTCCACTTTGCAGGGGTGGACCAACATGTTGGGGAGGCCATGACGCCCGAAGAGTTCACTGCACTCCTTGCTGCAACTGGCTATGCAAGCGTTGATGAGGTGCCCCTGAGTGCACTGGACACGGTGCCTATTGCCAAGACCATCTCCACAACCGCGACTGCTGGAAGTATGTCTGGGGATTCCACAGCTAGTGGCATGTATCCAGAGCTTTCTGAGGAAGCATACGCTGACACTCCAGTGGTGCCAAGTATGCCCTCAAAATTTGCGCCAGCACCCGACTTCCAGGACAACAGCCAGCCTGTCTATCTGTCAGCTTCTGAAGCAGTGGACACAAGCTATACAGGAACCCAAGCCGATGAGGCGGCTAAGTCAGTAGCAGTTGCACTCTTTGCTCCAGATATTGACGCTCCTTCTGCTGCTTCTGTACAGAGTTTTGGTTAGTGTCCTTCCCTCACCTCTTTTGCGTCTGAAGCATGTCAGTATTTCATTTTGTCTCCTACAAGAGACATCTGTGCCTCCTTGCGATTGAGGTATGTTGAGCTGGGGCTTCTGGAGCATTTTACTGACCTACTATTGCTCTCGTGCAGATCCAAGGGAGAGTCCAGCATACATTTCTAGCATAGAAAGCACAACAATCTCAATCCAGACGGAAAATGACTCACTCGCAGTAGACAGCACAACAATCTCAATTCACAGGGAAAGTGACCCAATCGCAGTTGACTTACCCACATTGAGTACCAGTTCAGACTTGAAGCCTGCGACAAGTGCCTCGTCAGGGTTAAGTGGTGCGAATGGTGACCAGAGAAGTGCAGTGGCTGCAGTGGTTGCCGAGGAGCTGCAAGCCGGCCAACAACCAGGGTCCCTCAGCTTGCTTGAAGCAGGCACGGCTTCTCAAGGGGCCAGTTCGTATGGAAGTGCTCAGTCACCTGTGACCAGCACAGAGCAGAGCTCCCTTGCTCGCACGAGCAGAGCTCTTGACAACCCAGATGCTCGGGGTGACTTGACGGGGAAGGCAGTAGCTGATGTTCCAGGAGGCATTCCAGCAGCAACACATACTGATTTTCTGCCAGATGAAGGTGAGCTGCGGAGCTTGGCGGCTATCTCAGGTCTAGATAAGGAGGTGTTGCAGAAAGGCCTCACTTCAGCTAAGGCTGCCGCTGACAAATTGGGGATCACGGCAGCCTCTGCTGGAGGTGAGGGGCAATCTCTGCTATCGTGCTTCATGGATTTAAGTTACTATCTGAGATTCTTGTCATAGCCACTATAGAGCATGGGGCCTTGTGCATAGTCCCCTTGTGCAGTTCATTGCGGGTGGATTCAGCCTTCATGTCTCTCGGAACATAAGCTGGCTCAAGGGAAATCATTAGACTGGCTGAGGGGAGGGCATGTGACAGAAGGCCTCGTGCTTCGGTCCGAGACTCCTGATAATGATCATGATCTAGTTAGTGTGCAGAGTATTTACGATCATGTCTTCTTGGTACCATACTGCTCTACTTTCTCTCTTGATCATGGGGGGCAGCTTTAGGCTGAGGGTATTGTATGCTTGCCAGCCGTGATAAGCTCTTGTACCTTTCTGGCTTTAGCTGTTAGTATCAAAGTCCTAAAGTTGGATAGGGCCAGTAAGGCAGGTCGATCTTCCCTTTCCTGTCACATGGATCTCTGGAATTTAGACAACAGCTTGTGAAGCATTAATGATGGTTAATCCTGGTGAAAGCACCTGTCTACATCTGCGATGCACACGAGCATTTTGCAACATGATGGTTGATCATTGATTTAAGCAACAATGTTCTGCTGCTTACAGGCCCCACCTTGGTTGCTCCCATGCAAGCCCCAGCATCAGGAACCTGGAGGACAGGCTCTGTAGGTCCCAACGTGGTCATTGACGTGGCCGCATCTGGTGACTTTGCAAGTCAGTTGCCAGATGCAGCTGGGACTAAATCATTGACTGCTGGCACAGATCCTCCACTTGAGGCTACAAACATGGTCACGCCTTTCATTGTTGGTGAAGGAGATACGCAAGGGATTGTCCATGCCGATGGAGCTGTACCGCCCAGTGCCGGCATGTTGCCGCAAGGGACAGGTCCCTCTTTTGGTGTCATGACACCTGCTCACCTTGAGCCGCCAGCCCCCCCTTCACCCTTCAATGCTTCAAGGGCTTCAGTCCACTCTTCAACCATGGCAGCCCCAGAATCTCAGATACAGGCTCCTGCTGTCAACTTTAACCAAGATCCTGAGGAGAGCTTGCGCATTCCATATGTCCCTGGCCCTTCAGTAGCATCCACTAATGCTGGATTGTTCACTTCTACACCCCACTCTTACTCTGAGGTGGAAGGAAAGAATGATGAAAGTGCAGTCACTGCTCCTATCTACAGAGGGCCTGGTCAGGTACGCCAAAGTAGTACCTGGCCTGAGTCCAGCCTTATGCTGTATGGTCCACTTAAAAGGTAAAAGCTTGGCGTTGACCACTTGAGGTTCAGAGCCTGAGTTGGTTCATAACCGTCTGGTGCAAAGCTTTAGTTGATCGGTGTCGGTGTTTCCTTGTCTCGTGCTCACACAACGTTCACTTGTCCCTCTCTCAGGAAACTGCACAGCTAGGGACTGCTGCAGGTGCAGTAGCTGGTGGCCTTGTGGGCAGTTTCCAAGACGGTTGTGAGCAACAGCAGATTTTGGAACCTTATCAAGACAAAGCAGCAACCCTCTCCGAGGCCCGCCCAACCCCAAGTACGTCGTCAAAGCAATTAGCACCTGGATGGCGATTGCTCCTGGAGAAAGTGGTCTGCGGTCGGTAGGTCTGTGCATTTTGTGCTGAACAAAAGCTTCAGCAGATATTAACAGATATTGGCAAAGCAGTGAGTATGTATGAGGGCGTCTTGCACTGTAGCAGAGCCCATAAATGACTGTGAAGCTACCAACCTGCACAGCATTTGCTCGGATATGATGTATGAATGTTGCCCATACCACTTCACATTGGTTTCAGAGGATAGCCTCAAGGTTATGCAGCAGCGTGCTAATGGTAAGATAGCAGAGGATGATGCAACACTGACATCAAGCCTGGGAGCAGCAGTGCTAGCAGGTTCAAGCTTAAGCATGGTTGGCAAGCCCGCTAGCCAGCCAGAAGTGGTGGACCATGTGCCACAATCTGACTTCATAGATAGTGGAAGCGCGATGGCAATGCGTGCAAGAGAAGACTCAGCCGTGCCTGCAAGCCTGCTAGCCCCTACAAACTCTACTCAGAACAGTGGTTAGTAAACAGCTTGTTTGGCCAACCGTGCATCTCCTGATATGTGCAGATTCTCGGCTTGGTTCCTTAGGAGAGTGCTAAGAGCTGATTTTACTCGTGCCCTGCAATATTAATTGCAGAATTTGCAAGTGTCTAATATCTGTAGCAGTTGATATGCTGCTTGCCTGACCAGGAGGACTTCTTCATTTAGTGCACCTTGGAGGCTGACCGCAAGTTGGCAGTGTGTTCCCCTCAGAGCAAGAAATGGAGACACCAGACGATCAAGCAGCTTACAAGTTAGGAGGACTTGAGTCCGCTGCAAGTGGAGATGTTGCTGCAGCAGAGGCTGTCAGTGCTTCTTCGGCCCAGCTTGCCACAGCGGCAAGAGCAGCAGCTTCAGCCGCACAGAGCCATGAGAATGGCTTCAGATATCCAGGTCAGGCTTGTGATGACTACCAGCTGAAAATTTCGAGATAATAGCTGTTCCGCCGGCACGACATTAGCAGGGCAGTTGTGCTAGGTTCATATGGAAGGTGATTAAGAGCCCTGCTAATAGTGGCGCATGCTGACTACATGCTTGCGGAGCAGAGAGTGGGGCACCAGCAGTGAACAATGCTGCATTGGAGCAGAGAGACAGAGAGGCAGCCGTGGCCCTTGGTCCTCCATTGTTGATGGGCGCCTCCACTGCACAACAGCCTGGAACAAGGATACCAGAGCAGTTGGGCCAGAGAGAGGGGCCCCTGGAGGAGTCTGCACAGCCTGCTGTGCATGCAAGCCGCTTTAGACCAACAGGGGGGCCCTTTGCAGGTTTGTAGATGATGAGCCTTTCTCAGACAGCAACTCATCCCTTTGAGGTGTAGCAGGCTACACCTCCAAATCTGACCACTTTCCTGCTCATGATGCACATGATGGTCATTGTCGGGCATCATGCTTGCTGAACAGGGAGCAGCATACCACCAGATTATATGGTTGCTAATGACCGGTCAGGAGTGGTAGAGGCCCTCGGTACTCCACCTTTGGTGGCCTCCCCTGCACAACCTGCTGGAGCACAGCCACTGCTACAGAACGAAGTGAACATGCAGCCTCCGAAGGAGTTTGCACAGCCTTTTCCAGCTGAAGGTGGAATGTCTTTACCTGCAGCCTGCACGGTGTTGCCTAAGCAGTCATGGAGCAGCCTGATCACTGCTGGACTGAACGAGTTCTGATGCTCACCAGATTATTGCTCTGACTGCATGCTTGCTGGACAGAGCATGGAGTACCAAGCATGGAGGGCATTGCAAATGAGCAGATGGTAATGGAAGAGGGCCTCAATACTCCACCGGTGCTGGGTACCGACCCTGCACAACAACCAGAGACATTGCCATCGACGCAGTTTGGAGGAAGGGCGCAGCCCCTGGCTGAGTCACTACAGCCTGCTCCACTTGCAAGTGGCCTGGCACCAACTGGGGCTTCTGCAGGTTTACTGGGTGCTGAGCCTAGTCTGTTGTCCAAAGAAGGCATGGCCCCTGCTGCCGCTGGTCCCATCTTCCAGGCATCTGCTGCCCCTCATGTGGCAACAGACCTTACCATTCCGCCGAGCGACTCAGCCAAACCTGAAGGCCATGAGAGCAACATGCTCGCTGCCGGTGGTGTCCCTCCCTTCAGTGTTGTGGCTGCTCCACTTGAGACAGATGGCAGCAGAGGTTCCCCTGGTTCTCATAGAGTAGTGCCGCACCGGGCTGCGCCGCCTCCACCTACAACTGCCATCAAGCCGCCCAGCTTGGTACAGCCTGTCAATGTCGGTGATCTGAATGGCACTGGCAATGGCAGTGCTGCCACTTACTCCTCTGGTAAGTCACAACGGCAGTGCGAATGCTTCAAGCCAGGCCTGCAGTATCGTAGTGTAGTGCTGAGATGTACAAGTATCTTCTCTTATTGTGGGGCGAAATTGGGAAATTTATACAAAGCGTTGTTGAGCTCGTGCCTACCCTGATCTCTTTACTTGCCCTGGTCTGAGAGAGGCCCCTTGATGGGGAAATACATGCAGCTGCAGCCTTGAACATGGAGCCAAAAACTGCACCTGCAGCAATTGGAAGTATGCAAGGAGAAGTTATTGCAGCAGGTAGGCCTCATATAGCAAGATAGAGTATGAAGGTTGTTGTAACGTGCTTATAGAGGACTCGGATTCCAGCATCGTATCATTGACCTATGAGATTTCCAAGGCTTCTTAGACTGTGCTGTCATGCTGAGAGAGTTGGTTACTGCTGCTGCATGGAAGCAGCTCTGAACTGTTGCATTTGTTGTGTTGTCAAGTTCCTCCGTCAGATACAACAGTTCTTGTGAGAGACAGCGTGCAAGGAGAAGTAATTGCAGCAGGTAGCCCTTAGTCAGCTGGCTGGTTGCTCTTTGATCAATTTGCACTTTGGGATGGAACAAGCAATCCCTTGTTGTTTTATGTTTGATTCTGTGCACTCCACAAGGGAGTGCGTTTTGCTGTTAGATGTGAGCAGCTCTGACATCCAGTATATGCATTTGCTGTGTCGACCAGTTCCCCCATCGGAAACGACCATTCTTGTCACAAAAGAGCCACAAGGAGCTCAAGGACAAGGTACATGTGGCCTTGGCATTCTGGACTCTGATATGCATTTAGTTATGTATTAGGCATCAAGCTCCCAGCTTGATAATATAATGTGTCTCTACATCACATGTCTGGACACCAACAGATTACTTGGATCTGTGTCCTCAGCTAGAGCAGGTACAGCCATCGGCGTGTACAATGCTGTCACTTGTCAATCATTAAGGTGTCTCTTGATAGTGCATATGTTTGAATATATTTGGGTGGGAGAGTAGCTCAAACAAAATTTGCTGGACTTTGGCTGCTTCTTCAGTTGCAGCTGCAGCCTTGAACATGGAGCCAAATCTTTCAGGAGTTGCTGAGCCAAAAACTGCACCTGCAGCAATTGGAAGTTCGCAAGGAGAAGTTATAGCAGCAGGTAGGCCCTCAGATAGCAAGATAGTGTGTGAAGCCTGTCATTACGTGCTTGTAGAGGACTCGGATTCCAGCATCGTATTGTTGACCTTTTGAGAGTTCCAAGGCTTGTTAGACTGTGCTGTCATGCTGAGAGAGGTGGTTACTGCTGTTGTATGGAAGCAGCTCTGAATTTCACACTTTGAATTTGTTGTGTTGACAAGTTCCCCCGTCAGATACAACAGTTCTTGTGAGAGACAGTGTGCAAGGAGAAGTAATTGCAGCAGGTAGCCCTTGATCAGCATGGCTGTTTGCTCTTTGATCAGTTTGCACTTTCAGAGGGAACAAGCAACTCCTTGTTGAGTTATGTTTGATTCTGCAATCCACGAGGGAGTGCGTTCTTGCTGTGATGTGAGCAGCTCTGACATCCAGTACCTGCAATTGCTGTCTTGACAAGTTCCCCCATCGGAGACAACCATTCTTGTCACGAAAGAGCCACAAGGAGCTCAAACACAAGGTACATGTGTTTTCGGCATTCTGGACTCTACTATGCAGTTATCTCCTGTATTAGGCATCAGCTCCCAGCTTGATATATAATGGGTCTCTACATCATATGCTTGTACACCAACAGACATGCTTGTACACCAACAGACTACTAGGATCTGTGCCCTCCGCTAGAGCAGGTACAGCTGTCATTCTCACAGGAGCCATCAACGTGTACAATGCTGTCACTTGTCAAGGTTGTCTCTCAATAGTGCATATGTTTGGACATGTTTGCGTGGGAGAGTAGCTCAAACAAAGTTGCTGGACTTTGGCTGCATCGTCACTTGCAGCTGCAGCCTTGAACACGGAGCCAATTCTTGATTCAGGAGTTGCTGAGCCAAAAACTGCACCTGCAGCAAGTATGCAAGGAGGGGCGGGTATGCAAGGAGAAGTTATTGCAGCAGGTACATGTGACCTTGGCATTGTGGACTCTGATGTGCAGTTATGTCCTGTATTAGGCATCAGCTCCCAGCTTGATATATAATGTGTCTCTACATCATATGTCTGTACACCAACAGATTACTAGGATCCGTGTCCTCAGCTAGAGCAGGTACAGCTGTCATTCTCACAAGAGCCATCAACGTGTACGACGCTGTCACGTGTCAGCCATTAAGCTTGTCTCTTGATACTGCATACGTTTGGATAGGTTTGGGTGGGAGAGTAGCTCAAGCAAAAGTTGCTGGAGTTGCTGAAGAAGCTGCCAGAGTCCCCCCTCCATCTGTGTCTGAGGCTGCTTGGGAGGAGCCAAGTACTGAGGTCGTTGCACCAGGTGCACACTCAATCTCTGCTGCAACCTCACGGCATTGAGCGTCACCATTTTGTCAAGCAGCTTCTTCTGCTTGATTTGGCTGCATGCAGCCAGCCTGGTGGATAAATAGCTAAGCCTGATTCACCACTGTCTTTCAGAAGCTATTGCCCTGGGACGAAAACAAGTCGCACAGCCGCCTGTGCCAGCTGCCCAGCCAATGACTGCCACGCCTGCTGGCAAGGCAGAGAGCGGGGGTGGTGGACGTGGTGTTTTTTCTTGCTGCTTCAGGCCGCAAGCTCAAGGCTAATGGAGCATGTCGTTGATGGCTTCACTGCCAGGCCCAGGGGAATTGGAGATATGTCTTCATCAATATAAGAGCTCTTGCGTTATAATAGCTTCGACATGTTGCTTGCTTTACTTCAGGTTGCTTGCTTTACTCGAATCGTTCTGATTCATGACTGCAGCAACTTGATTGTGTCGTTCCCTCTGAGCAAAGTCAGGACCCAGTCAGGCAGGGTTATTTTCCGAATTTTGTAGCACAGTGAGGTGTAATCTGAATATAGAGCCGAGGGCTCCCTTACATTCATTGTATGACAGTTCTCCCAGTGAAGCTAAGCATCATTGGTACAAGTGAGAGCAATTTGCTCGTTTTGCACTGCTGTCTACTCTAGTTTCATGACAAGCTGGGTAGATTCATGTTGAAAGAACGCTGCTTACTGGGGAGAGTTGAGTTCACAGAATGCTGCTTGCCAGCATTTCTTAATCACCTGGTGGACCTCCTGAAATACGAAGGTCAATCTTCCTTCAGCAGCTTCAATGACAGCCTTGCCAGCTTGCAGAAGCACTTGGACACACGAGCACCAACTTTTGGCCAGGGGAGTTTGCTTTCCACTTTGTCAGGCGCGAAGTGGGATGACCACTGCCACCTACGACTTGACCATCATTTGATGGAGTCGGCTGCCTGTTGCTCTTCAGTAGCTGGCAGCTCTTCTGATTGCATCCCTCAGTCATGTCCGACAGCCGCTGTGCCGTCACTACTCTCCTTTCCCGCTCCAAGTACATAGCTCGCCAATTGCCTCTTCCATGGGACCAGCAAACCGTCCCACCTTGGCCGATGCAGATCCACTCATGGCGGCTGACACAACAGACTGGCACAGGCCAGTCCACACTCAAGGTGGGTGGGAGCCTTTGCTAGAGCATGGGAGCAGGCGCGGCTGCTTCTGATCCAGACTGAGCCTAAGTGCTGGGGATACTGCTCACAGAGAGCATCAACGGTCGACTTGGCTGGTACATATGATTTCCCCAGCCCAAACTGCTCCTCAGAATCCAATACTGCCAAGGCTCGGCAATGCAAAGATGAAACTTCACGGCAAAGCCTCCTAAACATTCAAGCACAGCAAAGAGACCTGGACTTTGAAATACAAGTGCACAGTGTCGTGTTTGCACCCTTGTCCAGTCAACCAGAAACTAGAAGAACCCATTCTCCTCTGCGGGGGTTGCAGTGAGGCGAAGCATGTCAGTGCCTGCAATGCCTTTAGCCCTTTCCTCTTTGAGCAGCGACTGCAGATCGCTGCCATTAGCGAGGCTGTTGAACTCAACAGACTTGGAAGGTGCAGATGGATATCTACGTTGCGCCAGGGTCAAGAGCCGCTTGACCGACTGCACGACATTGCACAGACCATTTTCAGCACGACGAGCGGAAAGTTGTTGAGCGGCTGAAAGCACCCAAGCACATGTGCAGCGAAAGTGCCCAACAATACTAAGACACAGGTCCTCCAGATACTTGGACGGTAAAGATACACTCAGTACAGCATAAAGCCTTGTGCTCGTCTCAATCAAGAAGCAGCTCCTTGGCTTGCAGCCAATGTAAGAATGGCCCGATACTAGGGTGGACCGCTGGAAGCACAGTCAAGCCTGTCACAAGCGAGGCAGAAGAGATGTGTTCGCAGACCTGTAGATATTTTCTTGTCGTCTCATCGTTCATGATGTGGGCGACAGAATTTGTGTGAATCTTTTCTCGAGCAGACCGCTCGTGAATGCCAACCATGGTCACTCCAATGGGCCAAGGCGAGTTGCCAATAGCCAATTTGATGTACTTGTCCATGGCAGCCAGGTAATCCCTTTCTCGGCACTTGTTTACAATGTACAGAAGTGCTTCACGTATATCATCATACAGTTGCTGGAACAACAGCATCAGGCAACAACAAGAGAGTCAGGAAGAAACGACCCTGAACCTTTTGAGAATCTCAAAGTCATCGCCAATACACAATCAACGCGCAAGCACTGCTGCCTTAACTGACTGATGACTGCAATCACCTTGACGAAATCGTCCAGGTGATTGCACCTGGGCTCTCTTTCAACCTTTTAGAGCTCCTTTTAGCTCATTGTCACCAACACTTGATCTCCTGCCTGGGCGAGTGATTTATTAAAATGGATCATACTATCTTCAAACGGAGCATGAACAAAGGACTCACAAACTACTTGGAGTCAATTGGAGCCCACCTTCTTCCGACAGAGCGTGAACAAAGGATCCAGGTATCGCACACACTGCTTGTATGTGGCAACCAAAGATTTGCCCTTGGCTGTTCTCCTCTCTGCTTCGGATCTGTCCTCTACTTCTCGCTCCCACTCCTGCAACAATGTAAGCAGAGAGCAAACACACAGCCATCTGGTATCTGTGACGTTGCCTGGATAATTCACAATCATGCAGGCACATGACCTTGAGCACCTATGAGGACGTTTGAACAAGTCACCTGATGCTTTACATGCATAAAGTAGCACTAGACTATAGCGACCTAAACAGCTGGCCAGCCGCACACTCTCCACTCCATCGTGACAGTGCTCAAGGAGACAGGGCATGATATCAGGACGCATGGCTTGAAGCCATTACACGGTGGCATCACAGGGTCGTCAGTTGTGTGTATGAGTAGCACACGGGGAGGAGAGGGGACGATGTGAGACTGACCAGGAGGAGGCGCTTGAAGAAGACAAGGATCTTGTCTTCGTCACAGAGCTCGTCAAAAGGTGCCCGCATCCTCTTGGCATCCTTGTCGTCCTTGGAGTGCAGAAGGTTGTTGACGCTCCCGTCAGCGTCTGCTTCTGCATTGGCGTGCCCCTCACCCTGATCGCCCTCGGGTCTCTCCTTGTCCTTGGGCTTCTCCTTCCTTGGCTCTGACCGCCCCTGGTGCACCGTCCAAACCTCCAGCTCTCAGCAACTGGTGCCCAGACTAGCCAGTAGATCAGGGGAGCGCAGGAGCAATCCGGGCAGGACAGCCGATGGTAGTCAAGAAGGCAGCCGAGAGTCGAGCAGCCGGGAGGCAGAGAGCACTTGGGGCTATGGATGGCATACGTGCTTCTCGCTCTTGCGCATCTCGAGGAGGTCGTGCAGAAAGTCGTTGCGCTGGCCCTCCATCATCTCGCTCTCCACGTCCACCTGACCCGTCTCCAGGATGTGCTGCAAGACCGCAGCAACGCGCCAGCGAGAGGGCCGCGCGTGTAAGCTGCAGCAACCCCGCCGGACACATGACAGCGGCCAAAGCTTGTGGTCGGAACCGGCGGAAGAGCGGCGAGGGCCAGCACGCAGCGCACCTTGAGGCGGGCCAGGCGCTGCAACTCGTCCTCGCCAAAGAGCGTGGCGGGATGCTTGAGCACGCGCAGCCGCCTGATGACCTCCGCGCGCGGGAGCGCCACATCGTCGCGGCGCTCCTGCGCCGCCTGCTCGCGGTCCTCTTCCTCCACCTGTCACATCCGCAACTGCTGCTTCAGAGCCTGGACGCAGCCCCGGAGGCAGGGGCCAGCGCAACCGGCCAGGCCGGCGGCAGCGGTGCTCACCCTGCGCTTCTTGGCGGCGGCCTGCAGCACGGCGGCGGCGCTGTCGTCCTCCCGAGCCGCAGACTCCTGCGCAGGCCTGGCTCTCCCAGCGCCGCCGCATGTCAGCACACGGCATCTGCAGAGCATACGACGGCGCAGCGGCCGCGCTCGGGAGGACGAGCCGAGGCCAGGGCGGCCGCCATCACCCGTGCCTTGCCCGCGCGCACCTGTCGCGGCTGGCCTTGCGGCGCAGCTCCGCGGCCTCCTCGGCGCGCCGCCGCTCGAGGTCGCGGGCCGTGATCTCGGCGCGCCGCANAGCGGCGCGGCCGCGAGGGCGGGGGCGGCGCGCAGAGGTCGCGCCATGCCGGCCTCACGGGAGGCGAGGGGGCGGAGGGCGCCAGCACGAAGTTGTCTGCCTCCCCCACCGCCCGGCACAGCTTGTTGACCTTGTCCATTCTTTCGGGCTGGCCTCTCACAGCCACCAGTCCAACTTGGAAGCGTTGGTAAACGAAGACGGCTAGCACATAGATAAAAGAGGGGCTAGCAAAGCCAGCCCAGAAAAGAATGGACAATGTCCGCAGGCCTCAAAGGCCACAAAATGGTGCCCGGAAAGACAAGACTACACACCAATACTTATGAAGATACATGCTCAGTGACCACGAGTGAGCAACAGCAAATCAGAATAATCCGAAGCAGGAAAAGCGGCACTCTGCCGAGACCCTGAGGCAGCAGCCATTGCGCGACCAGCGCGCGTGCGGACTGCATGAGCCTGAGAGCGCTGGTAGCGCTGTTCTCCTGTTGATGCCCGGCGACGTAGTCGGGCGGGGTCGGTTGGGGCATTCTAGCGTCCCGCAAGCAGTAGTTGCTTGCGGCACAGGAGTTGCTATGCGGCTTTCGATTAGTCTGCAGCGCTCCCAGGCACTCGCGGCACACCAGCGTGCTGGGCGCGCGTTAGGCCAGGCTGATGGCTTGCGTAGTGGTGCTCTGGCTCCTCAGCTTAGTTTGTCAGAAAGAGAGAAGTGCGCGGCCATAGAAAAGAGGGGCTGGCAAAGCCAGCCCATAAAAGAATGGACAAAGTCCAAAGCCAAAGAAAGGAGAGGAGCCAGAGAAAGGACTACACTACAAAATACTGCAGAACACAGAAACGATGCAGAGGGAAGCTCAGTACCCACGAGTGAGCAACATCAGGTCTGAGTAGCTCGCTGCAGGGAAAGAGGCACTCCGCCGAGACCCGGAGACGGCGGCCATAGCACGGCCTGCACGCGTGTGGACGGCGTGGGCAAGGGAGCGTTGAAGCGATGCGGCCAGGCGCATGCGGAAGACTTGTGCGAGCGAACCTGCGGCGTTGAAGCCGGGCATCGCCCCTGGCAGACCCGGCCGCCCGTCAATGGCCTGGCGGGCAAGCCGCTGAATGAGATCCAGCCAGCGGCTGCCGAAAGCCCCGTGTACATCCATCGCCAGGGCCGCAAATTCATCCCCCACAGGGTGATCAGCGTATTTTCGCTCCGTGCCCCGGGCCGCCTGGCCGACCGCGTGCCCTGCAAACGACGCCGATCTGGTGGGGTTGGCGGAGTCGATGCAGTCAGTTGTCACCACATCAGTGATGATGCGGGGACCGCCGCCGGGAGGGATGGCGACCAGGTCGGCGCGTCGCGTATGGGGCTGGCCGTCCGCGCCCAGCTGGATGGGCATGATTGAGGAGTTCTCCACCGCAACCTTGAAGCCCGCCTCCGAAAACACCCCCTGCATACCGTCGTGCAGGAGGTCGTGGGAAGCGGTCCGCTCCCCCCCGCGGGCGCAACGGAGCATATGGGCGGCCAGCTCCGCAGGATCATCGTGTCGGGCACCGCACTCGCATTGAGGGACGCCCATGAGGCAGGGGGGGAGGAGGCCCAAGAGCCGGTGGACCGCCGTCCGGAAGACCTCGTCAAGCTTAGTGAGCGCCGCGTGGAGTGGAAGCGCTGATAGCCACGCCGCCGCCCCAGGGGAGGAGGCTGAGAGCAGTCGGGCGCGCCCTCGCAGGTCAGCCGGGGGGAGAAGCTCCACCACCTGGTCGGAGGCCGCTTGTTCAACCAGCGCCGAGAAGCGTGCCTGGGCACGATGGTCTGGGGTGTGGGCGAGGTGGATGAAAGAAACAGCCTGTTCCGACATGCGGGGGTGGACCGCCAGGAGCCCGTCGCGGGCAGAGCGGAGGGCAACCTGAAAAGGCAGCGGACCGATCTCCACCTCAGCTGCCACCCGCTCCAGGGCGCGCTGGCCGTGCACGAGGAACCTCTGGCTCATTGGGGCTGCCACCTGAGCCCAGCTACCCATGTAGGCCGCCTCGCAGCCGCGGGCAACTGAGCGGCATCCCAAGCCGCCACCCAAGCTTGTCGGACATGTATGTGCTCACTCGCGGGTACTAGAGACCTTTGTCAATTCTTTTCGGGCTGGCTTTTCATAGCCCTTGCCCCCATTGCGAGTGCCACTTCTTCTTTAGATAGCTCCTTGTTGCCCTGTCACCAGGACTTCAAAAAGCTGGGATTGGCATCCCTTTCATTTCAGGCGCACCGCGCGCCTTTCTTCTTCAAAGAGAGAAACGGCAGCCCAACAGTGAAAGAAGTGAGCTCTTCCAGAGGGGCCGCAAGAGCGGCCCCTCTGGAAAGACTCTATCAGTGAAAGAGAAGAAGAAGACGGTGCAGTAGAGGGCGATGGCTGCTGTGATTGGCCAGCCCAGAAAATGAGAATGAACGAAGTTCGAGGGGGCCAGAAACGCTTCAAAGCACACAGCGACTCAAGTGGCCACTGGGTGCTTAATTGCCCCTGTTGAGCAGCCGCAGGTCACGGAAATTTTTTTCCGGGTAGCGGGTTCCCTATCTATAGCCAAAGGCTGCAGCCAAAGCGCAACCGGCACGCAGATGCAAAGCGTGTGCCACTGATCACTGCAGCGATAATGACAGTAGAAGGAGAGCCCAAATAAATTTGAGCTCTTTCAAAGAGGGCGATGGATTTGATTGGCTACCCCAGACAACGAATGAACAAACTTTGAAGCGGGAAAAGAGAAGGGAGCCCAAAGGATGAAGAGCCAGAGGGAGCGTCCTCTTCTTTTCTTACTTTTTGCGCTCGCAAGCTCTGGCTATTCATCAGCGTGCTGGACGAGCTCTAAGTCAGGCCGCCAGCTTCCGTGGCGGCACTCCGGCTCCCCAAGTTAGCTTTGTCGGAACTGTATGTGCTCACCCGTGGGTACTATAGTCAAATTAATACCTTAGCCACCTTGGCAGAGGGCTTCGCTCCATGCAGCCCATTTTTTGCACAACTTTTTGCCTGAACAATGTATTGGCTTGAATTGGCCACCCTTTCTTTTCATGCGCACCGCGCGGCACCACGGGATTTCATGGACGCCATCACCATCGCACACTAGACATTGTGGGTGTTTACCCTGGCGAAGGCCCACGAGTCTTGGTCGATGTGGTTGTGGCGGAGGTGTACAAGAGTCGACTCACATTGCTGGCCACGCAGTGGGAAGTGCAGAGCCGAGAAAGCTCCAAGACCACTCTGACTACCCCCGCAGTGATCACGTCCTACCAGCCGCAATTGAAGCTTTGGCTGCATGGGTCCTCGCTTCAATGCCCTCTTGAGAACATCGCAAGTCTAGTGTATGGACGACGTGAGGATATGCTTCCAGCCCAGATGGGCATGCCGGCTGCCTAATTGTCATTCGCAAGGCCTACTTGTCATTTTTGCGACGTCGTGTGTCAGCCTGCTTGCAGCGAGCTCAGGCTCATGCTTTGCACCAGAAAGCTGGTCGAGCTCTAGCTGCCAGTCACCAGTCTATATGGACGCGCTTTCTTCTTCTTTTAGCTGGTGGCACAAGCTTGTCAAATTGCCGTCCGTATTCGGGCATCAACTAGCGACTTCTATGAGCTGACTCGTGGTGACTGAGCGGGCCAGCTTACTTAGCAACAGGTGATGTACATTTGTCTTTCTACTGTCGAAGAGCCTTCTCGCTCACTGCCGCTCTTGGACGCCAGTAGATGCTTCTGGGTGTCGCTCCGCGGGGGCCGGTTACGGCCCAGCGTCCTCTCCAGGGGCGGCGTGCTTATCAGCGCTCCCGATCTACGCTGCACTCACCATGCCGGACACGGTCTCAAGGACGGCGGTCCACCCGCACCTGGGCCTCCTTCCTCCCTGCCTCGTTGGCATCGTGCAGTGCGTATGCGGAGCCCGCCGAACCGACGAGGCGGAGCTGGCTGCCCACATGCTCCGCTGTCCGCACGGAGGTTAGCGGACCTGCTCTCACGACCTCTTGCGGAACGCCATGCATGGCGTGTTCCTGGAGGCGGGCTACACCTTTTGCGGTGGAACACTCTTCTCTCATGCCCATCCAGCTGGACGGCCCAGCTCCACACCCGGCGCGCAGACTGCCATCCCGCCCTGCGGGGGCCCCCCCATCATTGCGGATGTGGTGACTACTGACTGCGTCGACTCTGCGAGCCCCATCAAATCGGCGTCGACAGCAGGGCACGCGGTCGGCATGGCGGCTCGCTCGCTCAGGTCTTCCGCATGCGGCTCTCTCCGTCTCTCTCCGGCGCTCTCTAGGTCACGCAGTCCACACGCGTGCCGGCCGCGCTCTGGCTGCTGCCTCAGGGTCTCGCCCTCGCCGGGGTGCTTCCTTTCCTGCAGCGGTTTACTCAGACTTGATGTTGCTCACTCGCGGGTACTGAGCTTCCATCCGCATCGTCTCGTGTCTACTTGTGTAGTTTTCCTTTTCGGGACCTTTTTTGGCTTTGGATATTGTCCATTCTTTTTGGGCTGGCTTGGCGAGCTCCTCTTCTCTAAGGGTGTGCCATTATTCTAAAGTGAATGCGGCTTCTGAAGACGGGCCCGGCCAGGCGCTGGCCACGCCCGCCGTCGCACAAGCGGCGCCGGCAGCCGGCAGCCGTATGCCCAGCCTCCTCCCGCACCGCCCGTCCTAATTTCCCCCATGGCCCTCCTCCGTCGGAGGGCCGCGGCGCCCTCCATCGACGCCGAGCCCCCGCCGGGGGCCCCCCCGCTCTCCGAGCCCGCCTCCAGTGCCGCACCCCTAGCCCGGTCCTGGAGAGTGGCGCTCTTTGGCGCGCTGGCCGTCACTCCGGCCGCCGCACTCTTTGCAGTCCTGGACTTGGACCCGGGCGCCCGGAGGAGCATCGCCATCAACCTGGCCATGAGCGGGGCCGCATACGTGTCCACTGTGAGGATGATCCCTCTTGTGACCCCGTACGTCCTCAGGAAGAATCTGTTTGGCTACGACATCAACAAGAGAGGGTCTCCAGGAGGGGAGATCAAAATGTGAGTGCTGCCTGAAGAGAGGGGCACGCGCACGGGGCATACTTGGGCCGCTACTGCCGCAGCGCTTACAGAAGTAAGAATGCATCGGTGCTCTGGTTGCGCAAGCCGCAGCTGACTCTGGCTCTCTGCATCGCATGCTTCATAGACCCGAGTCACTGGGGCTTGTGGTCGGCATCGTCTACCTCATCACCATCATCCTCTTCCAGCAGTTCTTCTACACAGAGACCAATAGGGTGGCTTTCCCATGCCATTCCAATCGATGTATGGGCCGTGCATAGGTCCTTGATGATCTTCTGAATGCTTCAGGGACGACACTGTCACCGTTAATGGGCTGACTCTGGAGGTATTCATGCTTGCCAAGCCTTGCTCATGCAGCACTTGCTCCTTCACGCTAACGTGCTGTGTGGTTGGCCGACATGTCCAGGGCCTGGTGGAGTATTATGCCGCCCTTGCCTGCATCTGCTTCATGACTTTCCTGGGCTTCATTGATGACGTCCTCGACATCCCTTGGCGCGTGTGAGCCGTCTGCAGGAGCTGTTCGTTGCACTCCTGAGGTGCAGGCCTCATTGCATTGGTTCATGGTGGTGCAATGGGCTCTACTGCAGTTCTGTGTCTCAGGCCGCTTTGACTCCTCGTGTACAGGAAGCTGGTCCTTCCGTCATTTGCAGCCTTGCCGCTGGTCATGGCATACGCTGGGCACACAACCATCGTCGTTCCCAAGCCTCTCAGGGCTTGGCTTGCAGTTGAGGTTGTGGATCTAGGTAGTAACCTCCTCTGGTTAGCTGTCCAACATGTATGCCCTCACTGACTGACATTGCCTAGCAACTAGGCATCTGAGAAACCCGAGAAGCAATTCTTGTGCTCTCTTTTCCCTTAAAGCTCATAGCCTAGTGTTAATGCACGTGAGTGGCCGCTCACAGCTGCTGCTTTCATCAGCAAGTACTCTCTTGCAGGTATTGCCTATAAGGTCTACATGGGACTCTTAGTTGTCTTCTGCACCAACTCAATCAACATCTTGGCTGGAGTGAATGGCCTTGAAGTGGGGCAGACTGTTGTTGTGGCCTGTGCTGTGAGATCTTAAAGCTCTGACTTCGTCGCATAGAGCAGATGCCTTGATCTGCTCGCAATCCCCTCATGCCCGATATCTTGCTTAATTCAGCTCACATAACCCTCTACTGGCTCTCTTCTATGGCAATTATGTCCAAGCTGGTCTGCATAGCCGTCGATCTGAGCTGGGTATCGAGCTGCAGGTGTTGGCCCACAATCTATTGCAACTGGGACGCTATCCTGGTACTTCGACTAGTTCAGACGAGGATCACCAGCAAGCTCACCTCTTTTCCATTTACCTTATGCAACCGCTCGTGGCAACCTCGCTGGGCCTCCTGTCCTACAATTGGTAGTCTCCAGGACTCTTTCAGAGTGGTTAGGCGATGTTGCACAAGTGAAATTCTGTTGGGATCCAAAACTGCTAGAGTACGTGATTGTGGTGGGCACATGGCACTAAGCAAGGGTACAAATGTACCTTGCCAGCTGTGACCAATCTGCATTGCAGTACTTACACTCACCGCTGTCTAATCAGGTACCCTTCTGCTGTCTTCGTGGGTGACACATACACTTATTTTGCAGGGATGACTCTTGCCGTTGTTGGCATCCTTGGCCACTTCAGGTCTTACTGACACCGCTGTAACCTTTGCTGCTACGTAAGCAATGTGCCCTTTGCTTGGAGGCGCTCACTTTATTGGCACACCTGCTTGGAATTAACATTTACATGTGCTGTCCTGCTTATGGCCACTACATTCTGTACTGCAGTGAGACCCTGCTCCTCTTCCTTTTGCCCCAGGTTTTGAACTTCCTCTACTCTTGCCCTCAGGTGGGTCCCACTTTGGCCCCGTTCTTGGTCCTATTTGCTGATGGTCAATTACTCAAGCTCTAAGCAACTTAGCAGCGGAGTACAGTTCTTGACAGTTCCTAGATAGATAGACACTGCAGTAAGCGACAGCAGCTGAAAGCACTGGTGGGATCATTGATGTGCAATAGTGGTGGTTGCAGCTTTTCAAGTTTGTCCCCTGCCCACGGCACCGACTGCCAAAGTGAGTTATAGCAGCACTGTTCCTAGCCAAGCAATGGCAGTGGTGTCCTTTGGAAGAACCTGAAGATGATCCAAGCTGCAAGCACCCAAGCAGCATCATGGGGCTTGTTCACGTGTATAGGCATTGAGCAGGTTTCAGATGTCTGCTGGTGTGCCTGCAGGTTTGATCCCTCGGACGGGCTGCTTACGGGTAGCAATGATTTGAACTTGGTCAATCTCTTTCTCCGTGTCTTTGGCCGCTGCTCGGAGCAGTGGCTTTGCATACGCTTGCTCTTATTCCAGGTTCTTGCAATACCCTCTCCTGTTGATGGTCAGGATATGCAGTGTCTACTGGAAGCTCGCATTATTAGTCAGGGTGACAATCAGGTGCAAAGCTGGCTTTGTGCCGTCTGACTCCTTGCCTCCAACTATCACTTGCCTCTCTCAGTTAGCACTGGCACAGGTCGGCGTGGATACGGATCTGATACGACCTGCTGAGACTGTGACCTTGGCAAGAGGCACCTTGCTCTCCAGCTCGATGGTGCTGATGCGCGTGCGCATGCATGGTTGGCTGCAGGCTGTGAGCTGTGGGCTATGCTTTGGGGTGCGGCATGTCCTCACGGGGATCTACAAGTAGGAGGAAGAGCCGGAGATGGATGATGTAAGGAGGATGAGAAATGAGTGGTGGTGTCGAGATGGTGATGGTGGTGTGGAGGTGGGGTGGCGGCTTGCATCAAAGACTCTCTTCCAAAGGGGTGCATATGATGGCTGTGTGAAGGCCATGCCACACGAAGCACACAAAGGAGTCGGCCTGGG
>WELB01000380.1:9809-27994 GCA_009602725.1 Spirogloea muscicola
CAACGCCTTCAGCATCAGCTCCGAGGCCTTTCGGACTTCGCTTCAACTCTTCCTCGGCCTCCCACCTAACTGCCTGATCGGGGTGCGGCAGTGCGAGTGCGGCTTCCGTGCAGAGGGTGCTGAGCTCGCCACTCACATGCTGAGATGCCCCACTGGGCCAGAAGTGGTGGGCATCCACAACCTCCTCCGCGATGCCCTGGCGGGTTTGATGCGCGATGCCGGCTACCGTGCAGTCGTGGAAGTCAACGATATCATGCCTGTCACCACGGACACCCAGGGACGTCATCATCCCCGCACACTTGACATTGTGGGCGTGCAAACTGGTGGAGGACCACGGGCCCTGGTCGACGTTGTGGTAACGGAGGCGTACAAGGGACCAGCATCCACACACATCGCTGATCATGCAGTGGGCGTTGCAGAACAAAGAAAGGTGCAGCATTACTCCGACTACCCTCAATGCGATCAGCTCCTGCCAGCGGCAATCGACGTCTTTGGTTGTCTGGGTCCTCATTTCCACACCCTCCTCCAAAACATTGCCAATCTAGGCTACACACGTCGTGCAGATGTGTTTCCGGTTGAGTTGGGCTTGCCAGCTGCATATCTGTCTTTCTTGCGACGATGTGTTTTGGCCTGTTTGCAGCGTGCTCAGGCTAATGCCTTGCACCACAAAGCTGGCCAAGCTCTAGTTGGTGGCAGAAGGGCTTCGTATCTGACATCTAGTATTCAGGCATCGATCAGCGACCTTTATGTTTTGACCCGTGGTTACTGAGCGGGTCACTTTGCTGTAGATTATGTAGGTCTTCAGATGTGCTTGCCTTTGTACTTGGCCTTTGGCCTTCGTTTGTTTCAAATACACGAAATTTCCTTCGGCCCCCTTGTCCTTTCTTTTTGGGCTGGCTTTGCCAGCTCCTCTTCTCTATTCCTCAGTATAGCTTGTCAGATATGCATGTGCTCACTCGGGGATATTTAGTGTCCCCCTTAGTCAGCTCATTACCCAGTTAGAAAGACATTTGTAAGGCTAGAATTGGCCTCCCTTTCAATTTCATGCGCAGAGCGCGCCTTCTCTCTATGGGCGAGCACTTGCTTCGGCCGTTGCCAACCTCTCGGGCTGGCTTGTCGGGTCCCAGTGGCTCGACCTGCTGGCCAGGCTTGCGCGGCGCGCTGTGTCCCGCAGGTGCGGTGAGCCGGCTGACTTCAACGCCGCTGGCTCGTAGGCCCAAGTCTACCTTTGACGCTCTCAGATAGAAAAGAAGAAGTGGTACTCCCAATGGGGGCAAGGGCTGCGAAAAGCCAGCCCAAAAGAAGATAGAAAAGCGCGGCCGAATTGACTGGTAGCTGGGAGAAGCCAGCCCAAAAGAAATGGACAAGGTCAAGAGGAGCCGAATGGCGCAGAAAGCAGGAAAGAACCAGCTCTTCCAAAGGTATGGCTAAGGCTGTGAGGCCAGCCCAGAAAGAAAGCAAAGACAGAGAAGTGAACAAGGTCTGAAATGGCCGGCGAAGGACTACGGACCTGAGGGGGCATGTGGACTGACGGAGATGAAAAACAAGTGTGTGTTAAGAGATGGAGGGCCTGTGTGGCCAAGTACAAGGGCAAGCACATTGACAATTAAACGTCACCTGCTGCTAAGCTGACCCGCTCAGTATCCACGAGTCAGCACATAGAGGTCGCTAACTGATGCCCGAATACCGGATGGCAATCGACAAGCTCTTAAGCTACCAGCTAAGGCTCGACCAGCTTTCTAATGCAACGCATGAGCCTGAGCTCGCTGCAGACAAGCTGACACTCGACGTCGCAAGAATGATAAGTAGGCTGCCGGCATGCCCATCTGAGCTGGAAGCATATCCTCACGTCGAGCATATCCCAAACGTGCAATATTCTCCAGTAACGTGTTCTTAGCACTTCCCCTGGCCCCCTTCTCGTACTTTGTTCATTCTTTTTTGGGCTGGCTTTTCCAGCCCCTATCCTCACTGGGCGAGCCCATTCTTCTTGTTGAAGCGAGGCCCTATTGAGTAATTTGTAGCTGCTTTCTTTCTTTGTGTGCTTTGGTTTCTTAGCGCTTCCTCTGGCTTCCTCTGGCCCCCTTCTCGTTCTTTGTTCATTCTTTTTTGGGCTGGCTTGTCCAGCCCCTATCCTCAATGGGCGAGCCCTTTCTTTCTTCCTATGCAGCCAAAAGAGTCAATTGCCGCCGGGAGGAGGTGATCGCTGCGGCGGTAGTCAGAGTAGTGTCGGAGCTTTCTCTTCTTCTTCTTTCTCTGCTCAGCACCTCACACTGCGTGGCCAGCAATGTGCGTCGAAGCGGAACTCTTGTATGCCTCCGTCACCACCACATTAACCAAAAGGCTCGTGGGCCTCCGCCAGGGATGGGGGGAACGGCAAGAGATGGGGCAAACCTGTCGGCCAGAGGCGCCCAACACCACCGGGGGTGCCGGCCGACCGCCAGCCCCCGCGGCCGGCCGAGCGAGGGAGCGGAGGACGTGAGCGCAGGAGCGAGGCTGCGGGCCAGGCGAGGGGCTTGAGCAGGAGCAGGGAAGAGGGGAAGTGCGAGGGGGGGGAGTGAGGGAGGGAGGGAGGAGGGCGAGCTTGCGAGCAAGCAAGCGAGCGAGCAGTGAGGGAGGGGGTGCGCGCTGGGGGGCTTCAGCATTGTGGGCTTCGGCAGAGGTCGGCTGCTGAGCTGCGGAGCTGAGAGCGGCAGCTAGCAGGCACGGGCTTGACGAGAAGACATAGCCATGGCAGCAAGCTGATGGTGAAGCTCTGGCCAGGATGCCACCGACAAGCATGGCATGGCTCGGTGGAGGTGGTGGCAGAGTCGAGGAGGCCATTCGGGGCCTCGCCGCAGGCCCAAGCGGCGAGAACGAGAGGGAGAAGGCGCACGTGTCGCCCGGAGCTTCTGCTGCGCCATGGCAGCGCGAGGGCCCACGGTGGCCGCATGCACACCGGCCGGAGCGCTCGGGGCCGCCGCGCAGCGCCTCCTTGAGAGTGGCGCGGCCAGGAACGCTGCAGCCGCCGGCGGGCGCTGCACCTCTGCGCTGGCTCCTGGCGGCCGCCATCGCAACCGCACTTGTCCTCCTGGGCGCCGTCTACTACAGAAAGCTCGTGCAGGCCCTGTACGGCCTCCTCCCCCCCTCCTCTCTCCTCTCTCTCCCTCCTCTCTCCTGATGCTCTCCCCCTCGTCTCCCTCTCATGTACATACCCAAGTTGAGCACTCATTGCGAGGCAGCCATTTCATGCTCCAGAGCTTCTGACGCATTTGGTTGCCTTGGCCTGCATTCGATCTTCTGCAGGCAGGACGGTGGCTGGGGTGGTGCCCCTCTTGGGCAGGCTGCGGGTACAGCAATCCTCCTCGAGCAGAGCAGTGATGCGGAGGCGACCCCCCCTGATAACATTTTCAATGGCTCCTTCGGCGGCTACGGCCACTACAAGGTCCGCGGGCGGCTCGCTGCAGCTCCGCTCCTGTGCCCGACCACCTCAAAGTGTTTTGTGGAGGTTAGTGCTGACGTGGCAGGTCTCGGGGGAGAGGCCTTACTGACCTGGCAGATGACCTGGCACTCGACATGACAGGTGGGCCCGCTCCAGGTCAACCTGCGGCGCAAGGACATGGACCAGGCATTCCTGGCCCAGCACTGGATCCCCAACAAGCAGCGTCGCCAGATGGTGCTGGAGTGCCCTGGCCGCGCCGAGTGCCCGGCCTTCTCGTCATGCGGCGGCAACTTCTCGGCCGTGCAGGCATGCGCCAACGGCGACCTCACGTCGGGCCCGGCGCACTACCTGCCGTTGCCGCGCAACCAGCCGCCCAAAAGCGAGGAAACTGTGCCGTACCACGACCAGTTCATCTCCCTCACCTGGGTGTTGGAGAATGTGTACGTCGACGAAGCCGGCCACGTGTTCAACGAGACGCATGTTTTCGATCGCAATGGCTGCGGGGCCACTGCCGACTTCAAGTGCGTGCCGGCCACCACCTCCCTACTTGCATTCTTCCTCACCCCTCCCCATCTTCCTCAGCTGCCACCAGCTGTTGCTGCCTCCTCTTACACGCTTTGTCAAGACAGCTTGCCAGCCTCCTCCTTCCTCACTCCCCCCTTGTTTGCTCCTGCACCTGCGTAGCTTCTATGCCGATGCGACCAAGGTGTGGTACTTCCGGGACATGTTGTCGGTGGCGCACTGGAATGGTGGCAACTTCTGGCACGTAATCACTGAGGTTCTCCCTCTTTTCGTCGCAACCGAGAAGGTCCGGGCCCACCTGCCGGGCATCCCCATCGCCTACCGCGGCTGCCAGGTGTGGCGCCGACCTCCGCTCAGATTCCCAACCTCTTGTCCAACAAAGTCAACCCTGCTCACAGAATGCCCTCCCCGCTGCCCCTGCCTTTGTGCGGCCGGGCACAAGCTCCGCCTTTCCTGCCTGCGGCGCGCAGCTCCCCCTTGACCCCAGCTTGCCACACAATGCTGACTTTGGTGCAGCTTGAGATGGTCGATTTGGCGGTGCTTGTGGGCGTGCCAGTCGACAGCGTCAACTGGTACCTGCTCTGGCCTAGAGAGATCTTCCATGTGCAGCGCCTCATCTTGCCAAATTACCAGGTGGGACTCGGCAGTAGCCAAGTGCCATGCTCTCCTTGCATTCTGCACTCCATCTCTCCTACTAATAACATAGTGGCCTGGCCATTTGTTGTCCTCCTACCATTCCTCTTGTCAATTCATGCCCGTCCCTGACAAGGCTCTTTGTCCCTCTACAACCGCTGGTTGGCAGACCTGCGGTAACCCATCGAGGGCAGTATTCTCACACATCCGAGCCAAGTACTTCAAGCCAGGCGCACCGCTTAGCCCGCTGCGCAGTCTGAGGCCGAGCAGTCACCTCCTGCCCTTCTTTGGGTGAGCAGCTCACAGCTGGACTGTTGCAGCCTGCCGGGCCTGAGGCCTGGCCCAGCAGTTGCAGTCCCGACTGCCCTGCTCGCAATTTCCCCCTGCCTCAATCCCTCCTCCATCATCGTGAAGGCCTGAGCTGTGGTTGTTACACTCACTTCTCGCACTGTACTTTCCTTCACAGCCTTGTCAAGCTTTGAGCGTCCAAGTCAGGCACCAGGTCGAGGCAATTAACTGACATGGCCTGTGTGCCACATGCTGGCCAGTCCACAGGCGCCGGACTGGTATATAGTGCTGGCGAAGCGGCACAATAGCCGACAGCTGGTGGAGACAGACGCAGTGGAAGCAGGCCTGGTGCGCATCTTTGGCAAACGCCGCGTGCGCACTTTCGAGGGCGGACTGCCACCGCTGGAGGCCATGGCCTTCTTCCATAAGGCGCGGTTCCTTGTCGGCGTGCACGGGGCGGGCCTCACCAACCTGGTGTTCCAACCACGGGGGTCGGCGTTACTAGAGATCCGGCCGATCAAAGAGTGGAATACATGCTACCACCACCTCGCGGACGCGTGCGAGCTGGACTTCTACCTACTACGGTCTACGGGCAGCCACCATAGTGCGTCGTCCGTGAATGTCACTGAGCTCCTCGACCTTGTCGAACACAGTATCGCGCCAGGCATCTGGAGCCGGTCCTTTGGGTCAACCTAGAGGGCTGGGAAATTTTACTGCCTGATTGAGTCGCTTTTGGTGAATTTGATATTGCTTAAGTCATGACACAAGCGGTTGTACACAGCTTGGCCACAAATGACCAAGCAATAGAGCACACCTTGGAAGTCGCCTGAGTGCACACACCAGCTCTCCCAGCACAGCTTTGTGCTCCATGAGCGCGTGTCCCAAGCTGCTCAAAGATGATCTCAAATTTTTGCCTGGTGGCAGGAGCTGCTAGTGTTCGCAATTACTCACGTGCACACTGTGGCAGGCTTGCTATAGAGCCTGACTTAGTACAGATCTCAGAGGAGCCGCAAGCTGCAGGCTGCTCGAGAATCCGAAATCATTAGGAAAAGAGCAAGTGCTTTATTGGAGGAAAAATCTTCAGTGGAGGGCTTGGCAGAAGAAGAAGTAGAAGAAGTAATTCTCAAGTGGCAAAGGCCTGGTAGAAAGCTTCCCACAAGGCCGCTTGTGCCGACATGGACTAGTGCCACTGGCTCGGGAGGGTGGGCGATGGGCCACAGCCGAACACATGACTGCATAATCGGCAGCAATGGCTGCCGAGACTGCATACACGGTACTACTGACTCGGTCGCCTGCCTCTTGACATTCCAGCCTTGCCATTGTGTGCGGCGTTCTACGATGCTACTATGGCGCAGCGGCACAACGCGTCTCCTGCACGGGGAAGGCAACGCAGTCAATGGCATGTGACTGCTTGTTGGGCTTTCCGGCCCCTCGGACCTTGTCCATTCCTTTCAAGCTGGCCCTCCACAGCCATCGCAACCTTGGGGAGAGCCACTTTCTTTCTTGGGAGAAGCTTTTGTTCAAGCCTTTGTTGTATCTCTCCTTCCGGCCGTTTGACCCCTTGTACAGTGCTTTGGGCACCCATGCCCGGCACACCATCGCCCGTCGCTTCCATGGGGAGCCTGTAGACTTCCCTGCAGCCGGGTCGCTGGCGCAGTTGTATCGCATGCGCCTGGCCGTCTCGCTGCAGCGGTCGATGGCCCGTGCGCTGCACCTTCGTGCCGGCAGAGCTCTCGCTGCTGCCTCTGGCTCTGGCCAGGAAAGAAAGAAAGAAAGGGCTCGCCCATTGAGGATATGGGCTGGAACAGCCAGCCCAAGAAAAAGAATGAACACAGTTCAAGAAGGGGGCTAATCGAATCGGCCAGGGGACCCACTTTCAGGACCCTAGCCTCTCTGATCTGCGGCTGCTTAGCAGGGGTTACTGAGTGATTTGTAGCTGCTTTCTTTCTTTGTGTGCTTTGTTTTCTTAGCGCTTCCTCTGGCCCCCTTCTCGTACTTTGTTCATTCTTTTTTGGGCTGGCTTTTCCAGCCTATCCTCAATGGGCGCGCCCTTCTTTGGGCTGGCCTCTCACAGCCATTGCCATAAGTTGGAAGAGCTGTTACCATTTTTGACCATGTGCGTGGCGTGCCAGCCTGAGGCCGCCGTCCGGGTAAGCTGGCCAGGTCAGACTGGCCACGCGGGGCAAAAAGGCGGCAATCTGATCTGTAGATAGTATGCAGGCGGGTCAAGCTTCGCCCCAAACAGCCAAAAGTCGAAGTTTTGGTCGACGCTCCGTTTGACAAGAATATTAGAATTAAGCAGTTTCTTCTGCATCTTTTATTATGGAGGACCGCGAAGCTGCGTTTGACGTAGGACACCTCTGGAGATGGGATTCTTTGGCTGCCACGCGTAAACTGCAGGGCCTGCAGCTCTGGCCCGCCCGATGATGGCAGCCGCCGCGGCGCCGCAGCCGCCTCCGCCGCCGCCGCCGCCGCCGCGGTGGCCGACGTCTGCTCTTCTGGTGCTGCTGCTACTGACCGCCGTTGCCGCCGCCGCCGCCGCCGACGTCGGTGATGCCGGGTTGCATGCGAGCCTCGAAGACCGGGTCATCTTCGGCGTTGTGCGCTGCGGCCTTCCGCCCGGAGCGACGCTCGTCGTAGAGATTGGTGACCGAGTACGCGCGGCCACGCTGCGCTTCTCGCAGCGAGACGCTGGCTGGTGCGGCGCCGCCTGCCGCTGCGCTGCACCTTCTGACCTCTGCGACGTCTCCGCGCTGATCACGACGAGGTCTCCTCGTCGCTTCGCTTGCCAATCTGCTCGCTTGCCAGGCCTGGACCACGCCAGCCTCGGCCGCGTACGCCTTCCGCCTTCCTGCGGCCGACGTACCAGAGCTGGCCTTAGGGTCGCTGACTCTCAGTTGCCACAATGAGATCGATGAAGCTGCGGTCGACATTTGGACCGCTGCTGCAAGACCTCGACGACTCTTCTTCCAGCTGCAGGGTATAAGATCAAGCTCCGCAATATTCAGTCTGCCTGGTAGAAGAGACGTACTGGCGCTCGCAAAATATATGCATCCATGGCAAAGTGTCTATGTTCCACCAGTAACATGCACATATACTCACGTTCAATCAATGACTGCAGGTGGATTTTTGCGCTTAGACGTGGATGCGTGCGCAACGGGTGACTTGGTGCCCTGCAGATGCAGCCATACAGCTATCAAGGAGTTGGCTACCGCACTGTTACCAATTTCTCATGGAACCGCCTCGCTTTGGCTGCCAACTTGCCCTGCCAAGGACGTGGCTATGTCCAGCAGCACTGACATGTGTCTTCTCGCACAGCACGCTATACAAGTCTCTAACGGCGAGCCAGGAAGCCAGAATGACCTCTCAGCAAGGAGAGTCCTCGCGGCCACCTTAAGATCACTCTGGTCCTGGAACCTCATCGTTACAGCTGTAGTGATCGCCCTCTGTGTGCTCTTACCAGGCACAAGGCAATGGCTACATGCACACACCCTCAGTAGCAGTCAACCTCCAGGACATTGGGCTGGCAATGTGTCCAGCACCTCACTGCAAAAAGGGCCGTGGAATCGAGACAGTCATGGAAGGCTGGTCAAGCTTGAGGAGTAACCAACTTACGTGACTATTACGTTGGTAGTAAGACGTTTTGACAAAATTTTGCTCACTCGTGAGATAGCGTACTGAGTATGCTTCCAGCAAGGAACATTTCTTGAGATAGCCAGCGTGAGAATTTCTCAGCTGACGGAGTCAGAAACGAGAAGACGTTGTTCCTGCAGTCTACCCTCACAGTATTCAGTCTGAGGCTTGAAGCCGAAGCTGATTTGCAACTAACTACGGGACGACCACCACAGAGGGCGGCAAGAGACAAGGAAGCAAAAGCTGAGATGGAGGCTGTATTATCATAAATGTATAAGTGCAAGATTCTCCAGGGGAAGCCGACGGTGGAGGTCATTCGCCCAGGCTCTCTCACGTCTCTACCTCCCGCAGAACCTTCTCTCCGACACCCGTCACTGTACTAGGCTGATACCCGTCAGGGGTAGGATGAATCACTCAATAGCAACGAGTGATTCATCCTACTGATACCCGTCCACTGCTTTAGTTCCTGAGCGAGTCAATACAGCAAGATGCGGCCCAGAATTGTCTTTGTTCCTGGTTGGATCTATCCGCTCTGACCCTCTGTCATTTGGTACAGACTATGTACATTGGGCCAGGGTTTCAAGCACACCGTAAGACATGGATCATTCTCCAGCCAGATCGCTATTCCAGTCCACAGCATTGTTTCGAGGCTCCCGTACTCAGATTCAACTTGAGCTTCGCGAGGCATCAATGACGCGTCCCACCATTGATTTGCAACCAGGGCCGTGTGTAGAAGAAGTCTTGTGCCATGCTGGCCTCACGCTTGCTTCTTGGGAAGGTGTTCTCCTCAAGGCAAGGCACGACTAAACATACTGCGCATGGACTGACTCCCGACTGATGCAAGCAATGTGGGGGGAGCATCAGCAAAAATAGCCTTTGTCGCCACCATCGGTCCCGCGTCAGCTTCAGCAGCATCCGACACCCAAGTCCCTCTTTGTGCATGTATCAACTCCTGGAGGAAGCGGACCGCCTGGCTAGGTGGTGGCCAGCCTCCCAACCATCCATTGATTATTAGCCATTATAACAGTCAAAGTCCTAGATCCAGAAGTCCTGACAGCTAGCATGTACAGAGTCCATTAGCATGCACACGATCAATTGCAATCACTTGTCAAATATGTATGCATACATGTGCCTTGGTCATAGCAGAACTCCGTGCGCTTCACCTACCAGCTTCATAAATTCATCAAACAAGCATGTGCATATATGAGATGCGTGCATCAAGCGTGCATGTGTCTGCCTAAGTTGCACAGACCATATGCTTAAGAAGGAAGGTGATGGACGAGTTGGCAGGTAGTGTGGCAGGTGGTTGCCGACACCAGCTTACGCAACACATCTACTAATTTCTTTAGATTGTACTATTTGATAATAGAAGCTAGGATTTCTCCGTGTCAGAAGAAGAAGTTTCGTGTATTTGAACAAACGAAGGCCAAATGGCCAAGTACAAAGGCGAGCACATGTGGAGACCTACATTAGAAGAAGACCTACATAACCCTACAGCAGATTGACCCGCTCAGTAACCACGGGTCAATACATAAAGGTCGCTAATCGATGCCTGAATACTAGATGGCAGATACGAAAGGAGAAGGGCTCGCCCATTGAGGATAGGGGCTGGAAAAGCCAGCCCAAAAAAGAATGAACAAAGTACGAGAAGGGGGGCCAGAGGAAGCGCTAAGAAAACAAAGCACACAAAGAAAGAAAGCAGCTGCAAATCACTCAGTAACCCCTGCTAAGCAGCCGCAAATCAGAGAGGCTAGGGTCCTGAAAGAAGAAGAAAGAGCTCGCCCATTGAGGATAGGGGCTGGAACAGCCAGCCCAAAAAAGAATGAGCAGAGTACAAGAAGCCCAAGAAGAAGGGACCTGAAAGTGGGTCCCCTGGCCAGAGCCAGAGGCAGCAGCAAGAGCCCGGCCGGCACGAAGGTGCAGCGCACGGGCCACCGACCGCTGCAGCGAGACGGCCAGGCGCATGCGATACAATTGCGCCAGCGACCCTGCTGCAGGGAAGTCTACAGGCTCCCCATGGAAGCGACGGGCGATGGTGTGGCGGGCGAGCTGGGTGAGCAGCTCGAGCCACCGTGCGCCCAGCGCCCCATGGGTGTCTATGGCCAACGGAGAAAAACGGGAAGAACTTGTCTGCCGGCGGATGGCCAGCGTATTTGAGCTCCTTGGCGCGAGCGGCGCCGGCGACCGATACGAAGCCCTTCTGCCAACCTGGTGGAGGACCTCGGGCCCTAGTCGACGTGGTTGTTACGGAGGCGTTCAAAGGTCCAGCATCGACACAAATCGCTGGCCATGCAGTGGGCATTGCAGAGCAGAGAAAGCTACAGCACTACTCCGACTACCCCCGGTGCGATCAGCTCCTGCCAGCTGCAGTTGACACCTTTGGCTGTCTGGGTCCGCGTTTCCACACCCTCCTCCACAACATTGCCAATCTAGGCTACACACGACGTGCAGATGTGTTCCCCGCTGAGATGTGCTTGCCAGCTGCATATCTGTCTTTCTTGCAACGACGACTTTCGGCCTGTCTGCAGCGTGCCCAGGCTAATGCCTTGCACCAGAAAGCTGGGCGAGCTCTAGTTGGTGGCAGAAGGGCTTCTTATCCGACATCTAGTATTCAGGCATCGATTAGCGACCTTTATGTTTTGACCCGCGGCTACTGAGCGGGTCAATCTGCTGTAGGTTATGTAGGTTTTAGATGTGCTTGCCTTTGTACTTCGCCATTTGGCCTTCGTTTGTTTCAATTACACGGAAATTCATTCTCTGCCAACTAGAGCTCGCCTGCACCTCTTTCTTTGGCTTGGGTTATTGTCCATTCTTTTTGGGCTGGCTTGCCAGCCACTCTTCTCTATGGGCGAGCACATTCTTCTCTATGGGCGAGCACTTCGCCCAGCTTTCTGAAAAGCATTAGCCTGAGCACGCTTTTCAGAAGCTTCTTACATTTTATCATTATTTCTTAGTGCTTCGCCTTAGTGCTTCGCCTGGCCCCCTTCTTCTTGGGCTTCTTGTACTCTGCTCATTCTTTTTTTTTTTGTGGCTGGCTGTTCCAGCCCCTATCCTCAATGGGCGAGCTCTTTCTTCTTTTCCTGGACGGCCCTTGTTTGCTGCTAGTCATGTCTCAAGTAAGCAGAAGTTTCCACGAACTACAGTCAAACCTTGTTATAGTGTCCATTCCTTTTTTTAGGGCTGGCTTCTCCCAGCCACACCAGTCAATTTGGCCGCGCTTTGCTTTTCTTTTCTTTCTGTTATAGGCACCCCAAGATAGAAGAAAGATAAGGGCACATATCCCTAAATCCTCGATAGTGGCACCATTTTGCGGTAAGCACGTTTTTCCCCAGGCAAATGTGACTCGATAAGGGAACGTGCCGTTATGTACAGGCACAGTTTTTCGGGGCAGATTGCCCCACTAGAAGTGGGATTAGGGTTGAGGTTTAGGTTTTAGGGTGTGGGTTTTAGGGTTTAGGTCTAGGGTTAGGGTCTAGTTTTCAAATCCTAAACCTAAACCTAAACCCAAGAAGCCATTTTTCAATTTAATCTGATATATTGCTGATTGTCACGGTAGAAGCACATTTGGGGGCAATAGTGGCTCTACAACGAACAAGCACACCTCGATATAGTCATATATTTTCGCCAAACCGGCCGACGTGCCTATAACAAGGCATGGCATGACTGTAGTGAAATTGTCGGCACCTACTTCGTGAAAAGGACGAGGTTGAGCAGTACCGCTGAGCAGCCCATGGCCGTCGCTTAGCCGCAGCGCCGCGTATGGCCGGCGGCGGCGGCGGCGGCGGCGGCGGCGGCGGCGGCGGCGGCGGCGGTGGTGCCTGGATGGCGCCTGGGGCCAACGAATGGGTGTGGCGATCCAGCCCATCTGGCGTTGCCGCTGATTGTTCCCGCTGCTTNAGAGAGAGAGAGAGAGAGAGAGAGAAGAGCCGGTCAGCTGACGCGCCGCTTGCCCACCGTCAGCCGGGGTTTGGGGTTGTTCGGCGCGGGGGGTCCTCGCCGCCATCTGCGGCGCGCCGCGTGGGCGGCCATGGGGCGGCCGCAGGCGGCGGCGGCGGCGGCGAGACGCACGCCCGGCTCCTCAGCCGCCTCCGCCGCTACGACGCCTTCCACCACGACGTGCGTTACGCAGCTCCGCGCCGCTACTTAATGGCGCCGTTTCGTTGGCGTCGCCTCCGTCGCCGCCACAAGCGCCCGACTCGCGACTGACGCTTGGCAGCGATGGCAGTGCCTCGCGGCGGCGGAGGTGCCGCTGGCCGAGCTGGTGCGCGCGCGGCAGCCGCCGCCGTGCGCCTACCTGCTGTGGCGCCGCCGCCCGGGCGAGAGCCTCGCGTCCCAGATCCTCTCCCTAGTCTCCGCCTTTGCCTACGCCCTCGTCGCCGAGCGCGTCCTGCTGCTCGCCGGCACCGGCGACGGCGACGGCGGCGCCACCGCAGGCGCCGAAGGCACCGCCTCCCTTGCGGACCTCTTCTGCGAGCCGTTCCACCGCTCGTCCTGGCGGCTCCCGCCCAGCTTCCCGCTCGCCGAGCTCGCCAGTGGCGCGACCGCTGTGCAGGACTACTTGTCGTCGGCGGCAGCGCAGCAGCAGCTGCAGGCGGCTCCGTTCGCCGTTGCAGGTGCCATCCTGGCTAACGACAAGTCATGGGCCGCGCTGTTCTGCGACAACGCCACCCACGACGCGGGGCGCCTGCTGGCGGCGCCGCCCTTCCTCCTCCTCGAGAGCGACCAGTACTTCCTGCCGAGCGTCGCCGTCATCCTCCCCGATGGGCGGCGCCGCGCGGAGTTCGCCTCGCTGCTCCTCGCGCCTGGCGCCGCGCCCTTTCGCGACCTCTCGCACTTCCTGCTCCACCCTGCCAACGCCATCTGGGACCATGTCAGCGGATACCTTAGGGAGCACGCCCCGGGCGGCGGCCTCACTGCCACTCTCGGCGTGCTGCTGCCTCCCGGCAGCTCCATAGTTCTGCAGGAGGACATTGGGCAGGCCGTTCTCCAATGCGGGCAGGCTCGGGGCATCTTCCCTACGGTGTCGGCCGCCAGTGCAACCAACGATTCTATCGAAGTGCTCGTCACTGGCAGCAAGGAGGTCGCTGACCTCCTGGCCGTTGCGCTTGGGGGTGACAAGAACTCCACACTTGCAGTCCTTCACCCTGCAACCGATGGCAATCAAGCTCTGCTGCCACTGGGGGGAGGCGGTAGCATCGTCAGTATCGACGAGCGCGACGTGTTTGAGCTCTGGCTCCTGTCCCTCTGGTTGGTCCTGCCAATTCCCCCTCTCAAGGCGGCGATTGCTTAGACGCCAACGTCGGTCGTCACTGGTGCTGAAGATCTCTGTCCCGCCGTCACTACGCAGCGACGACCTCATATCGGCGTCCCCCATGTTGGCGGCAGCGACCGTCGTCCATGGGCTGGCAGGCGCTGCTCCGTACCTTCTCACCAAGAGCGAGGGGGTGGCAGCAGCTCCTTGCCGCCAGGCGCCCTCTCAGGAGCCGTGCTTCCGGCAGGCCCCTGCTGATGGTGCATGCATTGCCCGAGCTTTCGCTCTTCATGACAAGCTCAGCAAGACCAGCAACTTTCTCAAGGTTTGCGAAGATGGTAGCCCTGGACTGCAGCTCGTGCCTAGCGCGTTCTTGGAAGCAATGGACGAGGACAAGGGCGAGGAAAGTGGCAAGGTCAAGCTGCAGTGGGCGGGGACAGATGCAGTCGAGGCTGGCGTTGCCGCTGCCACAGAGGCGACCGCCAGCACCATATCAAGTGGCAGCAGTATGGGCGGCGGCATTTCAGGCAGCCGTCTGCGCTTGGCTGGTGAGGTGAAGCGCTTCCGTGAGCGCATGGCTTGCTTCAGCCGCAATGGGCGATGGGCTCGCAACGATGCCCCCCGGCCGCTCTTCTGGGGCTGGCTGGGCTGGTCGGCAGACCAGTGCGATCGGCGCCATGCAGAGCTGCGCGTCGGCGTTCACAGCGAGGAGGCAGATAGACGGGCCAGGTACATGTTTGTTCATCAAGATCCATCAGCTTCAACTCAACAGCTGTTGTCGACTGCGAGACTGAGCCGCCTGCGGTTTTTCACAGCTCAGGCGGCGACTGGAATGTGAGAGAAGCACTGAAGTACGAGTGGATTGTGGAGGACACAAGCTGCACGTGGCAGGAGTTGACGCGAGAAGGGCTGTGCCGGTAGTGCTCCTCGACTGTCATCTCTCCTGCACCTACTCTGACAGCGATTTGTTGACGAGCTAGCACTGAGCGTTGGGATCCTATACATTGGGTGCAGTGGCGCTCTTCGATGTTGTCAGCTGACCAGCAAGAATACCAGGCAGCTGTTGCTGAGCAATAATCTGCGGTGCCATATGTGCAGTGCAATTGGTCCGCAGCGCAACATTCTTATTGTCGGTGATTCAATAAGCGGGCAGACATGGGAGTCGATGACAAATGTGCTCCATGGAAGGCGCTTTCAGGCGGAGTCTGACAAGAAATGCAGCTGGCACGGCATGTGGAACTACACGTGCCCCAGCCTTTGCTCCGACCTCCTGGGCGCCGGCAATGGGTTTTCCATGACGTATGTCAGGAACGACGTGATCTCAGGTGCGACGCTTCTTGTTATACCACAGTGCTCATTGGCCGGAGGTAGCAGACACGACATTGCAGTGTTGAGTCAAATGTTCATATCCTCCATTCATCTTCTGGCAGGTAGGAGGGAAGTGAATGGAGATCCTGTCCACAATGTATATGAGTCCCCTTGGCAACATGTTGTGAAGGAGCAAGATATCAAGATCGTCATCCTCAACTTGGGTGCTCATTACCAGGTGGCCAGTCCAAAACTTGAGTGCTGCCTGCTTGACAAACGAATCCCAAGAGGAATAAACACTGGATGCTGAGGAGGTTCTCTCTAGCGGCTCACAGAGCCGGCACTGGTCCTCTTGGCCGTCTCCTCCTGCCAATCGCCCTTTCTGCTCTCTCACTGAATCTTAGACTGCGAAAGTTGCCTGACTGGTTGATTTGAGTCACTGTCTTGCGCGGTGTGCCAAACAGCCGGACACGGAGTACGCCAACTATCTGACTTCGGCCCTAGCATTCCTCCGGGAGAAGCACCCCCAGGTCCTGACGATCTTCCGGAACACTCCTGCCGGCCACCCGGAGTGCTGGAAGTACATAACGCCACTTGAGCAGCCTCTTGACGTCTCTGGCACGCCATACCATTGGGACAGATTCAACGGCCAGAATCGGATTGCCCAGGAGCTGGTTGAGGTCGCTGGTGGCATCTACATGGATGTCGCGACTATGACCGCCCTTCGCCCAGACGGCCACTACACAGATCACCTCTCCAATGTGAGCCTGGGCACAGACTGCTTGCACTATTGTCAGCCTGGGCCCGAGGATGCCTGGATCCGACTTCTGTACAATATGTTCCTTCTACTGGGCTCCAAATTGTGATGGGCAATGGAGAGCATGTGAGCGAGAATGATACCTTCCTGTTCTTGTATTGGATACAATTGTATGTGACTTAGGCAATCAGGCAGCAACGGCCTTCGGATGTGCCGTCCAGATACAGCAATCTTCATGGCTGCTGATGGCACGCCAACCCTCTATTCAGGGTCAATTGTTCGCTTCTGTATGTGCGTCTCTACTCTCTGGCATTGGGTATGTCGTCTGAAAGACTTGTCAGCAAATGTGCAACTCGGATATGTACAAGCAAGCATTCAGAGCCTGTTCATGGGCTTTTGCTTACTTGTGACTTGCTACCACACCCCCAACCACAACCAAAATCAGAAACATAACTGCAGTTGTCAGCAGAGTAGCAGGAAGTGGCTATTGCAAGGGGCTTTGAGTGGACCATCACTAGTCAAGTAGACCAGGAGCAGGAAGCCTGGTACTGCGGAATGTTTTTGGCAAAATACCCTGGCCTAAGAGCCAGAAAATGTATCTGGCTCAGAACTTAAGACTACATAAGGCTACAGCAGGCTCTACACAATAAGCTGCGCCAAGGCCCAGCAAGTACGAATCTACAACCACTCCCAAGGGCATTGCACTTATTGCTGTCAAGCAGCAAAAAATGGGGACATCCCATCTACTCTTTGGAAACATGGGTTGCGTAGGGAAGCCATCGACCTGTTAGTACAAACTAGAGTGTTAGTACAAACTAGAGCCGAGTAATAAACATAGCAGCTTGTTGTCATGGATGAACCATGTAGGCAACCTTGGTGCAGCAGAGCAGCCTATCAGTCACTCAGACAATGTCAGAGGGTTGTGACAGCGGTAGAAGTTGACATCATGAAGCCAAAGCCCGCCATAAGTTCTGCAAGGTCTTGGCTCTCAGCATCCTCCAGAAGGACTGCACGGTGATGCTTGCCCACTGGGGGAGTTGGAGCCTTGCGCAGTGGTGGCGATGGGTGCCGGTGTTTGCCGCGGGGCCGCGGGGGCGGCGGATGCTTGTGATGGCCCTTGCCTGGCGGGTGGTGGCCTTTGCCCTTCTTCTTGTGCTTCTTGTTCTGGTTTGGTGCGTTGCCTGGCGGAGGCGGCGGCGGCGGCCGTGGCGGCGTTGGCGGAGGCGGCAGAGTGGCCAGGCTAGGAGCGGCAGGCGGCGGCGGCAAAGGCGATGGCACCAAAAGTGGTGGCGACGTCAAGGCTGGGGCTCGAGGAGGCGGGCTGAGCCGGGGAGGCGGGTTGAGCCGTTGCGGAGGTAAAAGAGGTGGCGAGGACACAGTCAGCCCGGAGGGCTTTACAGGTACAGGTGGCGGCAGAGACAATGGCGGAGGGGAGTCTGGCGGCAGCTGAGGTGGAGGGATAGAGGGGGGGCCGACGCGCAACGGTGGCGGCGTAACTGGAGGTGGTGAGTCCTCCAAAGGCGGCGGGGAAGGAGGGGGTGTAGGGTCCAGTGCCGGAGCTGGGAAAGGGGGCGGAGATGAGGGTGGGGGTGACGCAGGAGGAGGGGAGGCCAGCAGAGGAGTGGGCGAGGAGGGAGGCGGATAGTCCACCACTGGTGGCGGAGTTTGTGTCGGGAAGCTGGGGGGCGAGCTGGGTTGTGGCCATGAAGGGGAGGCTGGCAACGGTGCCGGCGATGGTGGTGGCTGCAGCGACGGTGACGGTGGCGTGTAGGTTGGTGGCGGGGGGGAGTCAGGAGATGGATTGGCGGGCGGCGGATCATGCGGAGGTGGAGACGGAGGGTGGGGAGCGGGAGGGGACGGCAGCAGTGGCGGCAATGGTGGAGGTGAGGGGAGCTGAGGCGGAGGCGGCGGACTGTGCTTCAGCGGCGCCGCTGGTGGCATCACCTGCGGTGGAGGGATGGCCGGCGGGGGTGGAGGAGAGTGGTGAAAGGGGGGGGGGCTGGGAGGAGGACGAGGTGGTGGAGGGTGGGAGCTCGGTGGCGGTGGCCGCGGAGGTGGGCTCCGCGGCGGCGGCGGGCTCTGCAGCGGAGGGGGTGGAGACTCGAGTGGCACTGGAGGTGGTGGAGGCGATGACTTGGGCGGCGGCGGTGATAATGTGGGCGGCGGCGGAGGCTGTGGTGGGGGCAGAGGAGGCGGCGAAGGTGGCGGCGCTGGTGGTGGCGGCGCTGGGGCCGATGGCGGAGGCCGTGGCGGCGGCAGCAGAGACGGAGGAGGGGGGGACTTGGGCGGCGGCGGCGGATGAGGCGGCGGCGGCAATGAAGGCCGAGGCGGCGGCGGTGGCCTCGGAGGAGGGGGGGACTTGGGCAGTGGCGGCG
>WELB01000380.1:44499-61818 GCA_009602725.1 Spirogloea muscicola
TCGCTCGCCACCACCTCCCTCTCCCTCACCACCCTCGCCTCCCCTACCTTCACCTCCCCCTCCCTCGCCCCCTCTGCTTCCACTGCCCTCTCCTCCACCCCCTTCGCTGATTCAATCCTCCCCTCCCCCTCCCTCCACACCACCACTATCACCGCCCCCTCCCTCCCCTCCTCTCTCATCGCCGTTCCCACCTATCTCACCTTCTCCTCCACCTCCAAACCTGCTTCCATCTCCCCCACTCTTGCTGCTTTCTCCTCCGCCTTCATCCCCTTCCCCAAGCCCTCCACCGCCTACTCCAAGCAACAACCTGCCCCCAGCTCTCTTCTCTCCACCACCTCCCAGCGCTGTGCCTAGCCCAGTCTCATCCAGGCCGCCAGTTTCGCCTCCCAGCCCACCTCCACCTGTACGTATAACCCAGCAATTCAGGACATTTCCTCCCGCCCCGCCAACTACTCCAACACCACCTGCAGACCTCTTGAGCAGCCCGCCACCACCACCGCCAGAGTTCATGGCCGACTTCACAACTGGAGGAGGGAGCTACTTCAGGCACCCACCACCGGCAGCCAGCTCAAATGCGCTAGCCGCGCCGCAGGTTCCACTGCTGCCACCGCCGCCGCACAAGAAAGGCGCCCACAAGACCAAAAGCACGACGCCAGTCAAGAAAGGCAAGCATAGGTTCCCCACTCCCTTCCGTCCTCCTCCTCTTCCTCCTTCAAGCAACCAGGCAAAGACAAAGCACCGAAAGCACGCGAGGACGCCAGCACAAGGCAAGCACAAGGCGGCACCACCGCTATTGCCGCCGCCGTCGCCACCTCCTGGTGGCAGCAAAGCACCGCATCCAGTGCCAATTGGCACCCCGCCGCCTATGGCGCACATGCACCAGCCCAGCCCTATCACTAAGCATGTGCAATCCCCTCCAAAGGCAAGCAAGTTTCCGTCTCCGAAATCGTTACGAGGTCGTGCTATTCTACTAGAGGAGGTCTGATTACACTTTAGAAGAAACTTGCCCACACGTATCGTGTAATTATATATTCTTTGGTAAGGCTCGGCTGCCGGATTTGCGGCAGTCGAAGCCGCTGCTCGCTGACAGTACAGCAGCTACTTCCTGCTCAACGTTTTCGAGCCAAATAAGGGCTTGAAAGGACCATCTAGAGCACAAGCTCGGGCCCACCCGGCACATTGCTGGACTATTCCACCATTCATTGTACCGATAAAGTCGCCCATGTCCTTCATACTGGGGTCCATTTTCTTTGCTTGCATGCAACAAAGTCTGGAGGAGCACAGTTTCTTGCCGTCCTAAGCACGTCCTGCTTGGGCTGCTGACATCAACACGCCCAGGGGCACGCAGCAGCCTCTTAGCCCCTGGGTGGCTAAGCGCAGCTACCAAGCAGAAACTGTTCAAGCCTGGTCAGAGGACTGCCCAAGCGGCGACGTGGAGGTGGTGAGAGTCACTTTCAAGTGTCAGCAGTCCAATGCCCCTCACTTGAGACAGACAGACCTGCTCGTTTGCTTTAGCGCCTTTGCACAATGTAAGGAGGCCTGCTCTAAAACTGTTCATACAGTGAGGCCTCGACAAGCCCTCCAAGCTCTGCAGAAAAAGGAATCGCAGAAAAAGGAAGCGCTCTGCTCAAAGGGAGGGTGACTGACAGAGGCCACCCCAAAGGTATTGTATGCGCCTGTCCATTTCCGTCCAGCGGTCCTTGGACCACGCCTTGCATCTGCGTGCTGGCCTTGCTCTGGCTGCCTCCTGTGTCTTTCGTCAAGGCTAGTCTTTCTGACTTGCAGTAAACTTATGCCTAGGTCAGGTAGAATCATCACAACTTGGTAGAAAGGTCACGAGCAATCTATCCCGGCAGTTGCTCTGAGGAGCTCAGCGCCGCACTTGTATGAGAAGGACAAGGCCTTTGTTGTCACTTTCACCAACTTATGTACTCTAGACAACAGCCCAATGGCGGACAGTCTGGCAGCAGGAACAGAGAGTCCCGCTGCCGCTGCCAGCTGCGCAGTACAATGACTTGCGGTCGCTGACCAGGCTGAGGTGACTAAGCTGCTACACATAGCAGCCACTAAATTGCTGAGGAAGCTGTATCCCTTCACTGTCGGGGCTACAACAGTGTGGGCCAGCCCTTGATACCCGGTGACTAGTCTCTCCGACTGCGGCTGCTCAATAAGAAAGTGCTCGCCCATAGAGAAGAGTGGCTGGGGTTACTGATGAGTGCTTCGTGGCTTCTTGATTCACTGTGCTATTCAGAGCTTTCTCTGACCCCGTCAATCTTTCTTTATTCTGCTTTTTGGCCGGCCTCTCACAGAAGAAAGTGCTCGCCCAGGAGAAGAGGGGCTGGCAAAGCCAGCCCAGAAAGAATGGACAATGTCCAAAGCCAAAGCAAGAAAGAAGGGCTCGCCCATTGAAGAAGGTGCTCGCCCGTTGAGAAGAGGGGCTGGCAAAGCCAACCCAAAAAGAATGGACAATGTTCAAAGCCAAAGAAAGAGGTGCTGAAAAAGGACTACACTACAAAGTGCAGAGGGAGATGCAGATGGCTGCTCAGTATCCACGTGTGAGCAACAGCAGATCAGAGTAACTCGGAGCAGGAGAAGCGGCACTTTGCCGAGACCCGGAAGCAGTAGCCATAGCACGGCCAGCCCGCGCGTGGACCGCATGAGCCAAAGAGCGCTGCAGCGAGACCGCCAGCCTCATCCGAAAGACCTGCGAGAGGGAGCCGGCAGCATTGAAGCCTGGCGAACCCTGCCGCCGCTCGATGGCCTCCCGGGCAAGCCGCTGGAGGAGATCCAACCAGCCACTGCCAAATGCCCCGTGTACGTCAATGGCCAGTGCCGCGAAGGCATCGCCTGGAGGGTGGTCAGAGTACTTGCGCTCCTTACTCCGAGCCGCCAGAGCGACCGCGTGCCCGACGAGCGTTGCGGACCTTGCGGAGTTGGCCGAATCAACGCAATCGGCAGTCACCACATCAGCGATGATGCGCGGACCTCCTCCGGGCGGGATGGCAACGAGGTCCGCGCGGCGGGTGTGAAGCTGTCCATCGGCGCCCCGCAGGATGGGCATTATCGTGGAGTTCTCCACTGCCACCTTGTAGCCGGCCTCCAGGAACACACCCTGCATGGCGACTCGCAGGAGGTCGTGCGAACCTGTCCGCTCGCCCCCGTGTGCACAGCGGAGTATGTGGGCCGCCAACGCCGCAGGGTCATCGTGGCGGGCACCGCACTCGCACTGTTGGACCCCGATGAGGCAGGGAGGGAGGAGGCCGAGGAGCCGGTGGGCCGCCGTCCTGAATACCGCGTCTGGAATAGTCAGCGCCGCGTAGATGGGGAGTGCTGCTAGCCACGCCGCCGCCCCAGGGGAGGAGGCGGAGAGGAGCCGGGCGCGCCCTCGGGTGTCGTGCGGCGGAAGGAGCTCCACCAACTGGTCGTAGGCCGCTCTGTCCACCAGCGCAGTGTAGCGGGCCTGGGCCCGCAGGTCGGGGGTGCTCGCCCATTGAGAAGAGGGGCTGGCAAAGCCAGCCCAGAGAGAATGGACAATGTCCAAAGCCAAAGCAAGAAAGAAGGGCTCGCCCATTGAAGAAGGTGCTCGCCCATTGAGGATAGGGGCTGGAAAGACCAGCCCAAAAAAGAATGAACCAAGTACGAGAAGGGGGCCAGAGGAAGCGAGCGAGGAAGCAAGAGTTGCCGAAAGTGAAAAGGGGTTTTAGCAGGGGTTACTGAGTAATTTGTAGCTGCTTTCTTTCTTCATTCTTTTTCGGGCTGGTTGTTCCAGCCCCTATTCGCGCGCAGGACGCGCTCTGGCCGCGGCCTCCGGGTCTCGGTGGAGTGCCTCCTTCCCTGCCTCGAGCTACTCGGACCTGATGTTGCTCACTCGCGGGTACTGAGCTTCCCTAGTATGTTGTCGTGATTGGTAGAGTAGAGGAGTCTTTCCTCGGCTTCTCATTCTTCGGCTTTGGACATTGTCCATTCTTTTTGGGCTGGCTTTGCCAGCCCCTCTTTCTTTATTCTCAATGGGCGAGCACTTTCTTTCTTTCTTTCTTTGTGTGCTTTGGTTTCTTAGCGCTTCCTCTGGCTTCCTCTGGCCCCCTTCTCGTTCTTTGTTCATTCTTTTTTGGGCTGGCTTGTCCAGCCCCTATCCTCAATGGGCGAGCCCTTTCTTCTGAAAGTGAAAAGTCTCACAGCTCTTAGCTTTCCGTTACTGATCAGGCATACTTCTACTGTCGCGGACTCAAAGGGGCAAGTGCCACGTGTCAGCCTGGAAGCCGCCCTCGTCTGACGTGGCCTTGTGCAGCCGCCAGCCGTCCGATGTTGCAATCCGGCGGCCGACGAAGGGCCGGGCATCCGTCCCCCGTGGAGGATGATGTGGCAGGTGGTCCCGTCCCCCGGGACCACCCAAGCACGGCGGGAGCATTCGAGAACAAAAGTGATTTCTGCCCCCAGAAGCAAACAATATGTACTGGGCGGAAAATGTAACAAAATTAACAGCCCCAAGCATCATCCAGTCGCCGCCGCCGCCGCCGCCGCCGCCGCCGCCGCCGTCGCCGCCGCCGCCGCCTCGACACCCTCGCCAGGCACCTCGGCGCCCGCCGCACCGCCATGGCGGCCGCCGCGGAGGGGCGCTTCTCGTCCCTGTCGCTGGAGCCAACCTCGTCGCCCGGCGCCTCCTCCGTGTGGGAGTCTGTGCAGCAGGCGCCCGAGGACCCCATTCTCGGCGTAGGCCCCATATTCCCCACCACTACCGTGCTCTTGCAAGCGACGTGAGCATTGGACGAATGCGTGAGCTGCAAGCGTCGCAGCATTGCCATGGGTGTGCAGTGAGCGTGATACGACATGTAATCTGTCATCCTTGCAGTGCTCCCGGTCAGACACTCTGTCTATGTAAGCTCAGAGCTAAGGCGTCTGCAGGTGATAGTGGTTCATCTCAGCCTGCGATCTTATGTCGAGCAGGCTGCAATGTCATCATCTGCAACGCGTGTGCTTATGCCCTAGTTGCGTCTGCCACAGGTCACGGTGGCCTACAACAAGGACTCTGACCCCAGGAAAGTGAACCTGGGTGTTGGTGCCTATCGCACTGAGGTACACCGTATGCCTGAAATAGGCATCCTTGACGGCAATGACAGTGATGCATTCAGACTTGGTGTCACTTGTGTAGGAGCGGTCGCAGCCCATTTGCGTCAGTCATCAATTAGATGCCTTCAGCAGTCTTTTGTGCATTCGAGGTGAGAAAGATTGTAGAGAGATAGTAGAGGATTGGAGCTCGACCTGAACTGGCTGTGGTTGCATGCCAGGAAGGAAAGCCTTTGGTTCTTGAAGTGGTGAGGAAGGTGGAGACGGCCATTAGCCAGGACAGGTCCGGGGTTCTTGTTCACTCTTTGTAACTTAGCACGTCAGAAGTGCTCAGTCTGGCTGATTCCTCTGTTCTATCGTCATCAGTAGCACTGCAAAATGTTGGCATGTCAGAGAGTCTTTGGGCGTTGGATCCTGCAGTCACACGACACGTGAGGCTAATACGATACTTGCACTTTATGCTTTGCTCCCTTGATGTGCTTAGCACTGGAGTGCAGCTTTCTCAGCCCTACAAGTGCATATGCAGATCACAAAACCATGAGTACCTTGGAATAATCGGTGTACCAGCCTTCAACAAGCTCAGTGCGAAGCTCATCCTGGGCCATGACAGGTATAGTTCGCCTTCTAGTCTTCAGTCGTGTAGTCATCCTGTTGCTGAATATCCTGCAAGGCATGTTGCCGACGCTCAATGCTTGCCTGCTTTGAAAGCAAGACTAGCAGTATTGTCACTGTTTTGTGCTGTCTTACTCGTCTCTTTGTGTCTGGTTGAGCGACCAGTACGGCTTGATATTGTGTCTGGTGTGCACATGTGGTTAAAGATGTGATGATCAGAAAGTACACATTATGTGCACACCTACGCTGTTTTGAAATTGCTGTTTTGAAAGTATGCAACTTGTCTCACAGCATCCAGCAAGTCAGACCTTGTCACTGACGCGCATGTTCCAGTCGGTCACTGGTAGTGCACTTGGTTTAGCACGGGCCCTGACTCTTGCAGCGAGCTCTATTCATCTCACAGCTCAGCTATTAAGGAAGACCGGGTGACCACTGTTCAGTGCCTCTCTGGAACGGGCTCTCTGCGAGTGGGAGCAGAGTTCATCGCCAGGCATTATCCCTATGTGCGCCCCCCAGCTATTGCGTTTGCGAATGCTTGCACAGAGTGTGGGTTACCAGTCTGTAGGACACCTCACCATCTGTTATCAGCCATACCTATCAACCTTTTCCAAGGTGCATAACATACAAGGGAGTATCATATACTCAACCATCAGTTGCATAATTTTACTCACAAGACGGCAGTTGACACCAGTTGGTCCTTTAGTCATGTGAACGCTTTTCAGTATTCTGATCCTGGTACTGCTGAATGCAGCAACGGACCATCTATGTCCCCAACCCCACCTGGGGCAACCACAACAAGATTTTCCCTCTTGGCGGGGTAGAAGTGAAGCATTACCGCTACTACGACCCCTCCACACGCGGCCTTGATTATGAAGGTCCTGGCTTTTAGCATTCATACTTCGAGCTGTCAATCTGTGACCGTGTTTGACTACTTTAAGCTGCAAGATCTGTGATTGTCTGCATCTGGCAGGCAGAGTGATCATACTGAATCAGGTGATCCTAATAATTCAGAAGGGTTTTCACATCTTGCGGATGGGGCCCAGCCATAAGAGGATCTTCTTGTATAGTATTTGATGTGGCACCTGCTTGTCTATTGGTCGCTCTCTTTTGCAGGAATGTGCTCGGACTTGGAGAATGCCCCCTCTGGCTGCATCGTCCTGCTCCATGCCTGTGCCCACAACCCCACTGGCGTGGACCCCACGCCGGAGCAGTGGGAGGGCATCCGGCGGCTGGTCAGACAGAAAGGCCTCCTCCCCTTCTTCGACAGTGCATATCAGGTGTGCCGAGCAGACTGTGTGCCAGCTTGAGCTGTAGATTTCTACATCATGAACTGTATGCCTGCATAAATTATATTGCTGAATGTGATCCGAGCATGCTTTAGCCCTTCAGGATGTCAGTTGCGCAGGGGGACAACCTCCGTGAAGCTGTATGCAGCCATTTGAGAAGGTGAGGTTTAAGGCATACGAGGGTGGGGCTGAGCCCACCAGCTTTCTGCCGCAGGGCTTTGCCACTGGAGATCTCAACAAGGATGCCTTGCCCATTCGCACCTTTGCGGACGACGGAGGAGAGCTGATGATAGCTCAGAGCTATGCCAAAAACATGGGCCTCTACGGCGAGCGCGTGGGGGCTCTCAGTGCAGTAGGTTGCACAGCACCCCATGCTTAGCGTGACTGCTTGTCTTAGTGCATGCATGGCTTTGCCAAGACCTTAGCAGGAGCACTTACGGAGCCTCAGTGGGCTTAGGCAGAGAATGAAATCTGGAGGTGCTCAGCCAGCCAAAGCGTGTTCACCTTTTCTGCAGGTCTGCCGCAGCTCTGAGGTGGCTCGACGGGTGGAGAGTCAGTTGAAGCTAGTCATTCGTCCATTGTACTCCAACCCCCCTGCCCATGGTGCCAACATCGTGGCTGCCATATTGGGGGACAGGTGCTACTGCAGCTCTGAGCCTCTGAGAAGCAGTTCTAAGTATCTTCTGGTGCTTGAGGACTGTGTCTTGAGAGCAGTCTCCTGTGTCTGTTGTATAGGTCAGAAGCTGTTTTCGAGTGACTGTTCTCAAGAACTCTTCAGTGCATATGTCTGATCAGCCTTGCAAGCTTTTCCTTGGTGTCCCTCTCTGGCCAGAGCGCTCTTTGATGAGTGGATGGTTGAGCTCAAGGGCATGGCGGACCGCATCATTCGCATGCGCCACCAGCTCTATGAGGCGCTGCAAGAACGAGGCAAGCACCTGATGCCTGAATATGTTGCCCTGAAGTTCTTACCTCCAGTTAAGGTTACATGTCAGCTGCAAGCAGGTAGCCTGAGAACTTCAGTTCCAGCACTCTTCCTTCCCCAATTAAATGAAGTATGACACAACTTGCAGGAACCCCTGGCGACTGGAGTCATATCCTGAAGCAGATAGGCATGTTTACCTTCACTGGTCTTACGAAGGAACAGGTAAGCTGTCCTCAGTGACTTGATCTGATGGAGCAGTCGACTTGTTGGTCTAGCACTGAGGTGGCCTGACAAGCGTCAAGGTCGACTACACTTTGTCTTCGCACGTATCATTTTATCTCATATGAGTCAACTGGCCTTCAGAAAATGCACAAGATCACTTTACAGGATTGAGAGCAGCAAACAAGATGCACCATAAGGCCATATTGGCTTGCCAATGCATTGGTGGGCTATTTGCAGGTCAACTTCATGACCAAGGAGTACCACATCTACATGACCTCAGATGGCCGGATCAGCATGGCAGGCCTGAACTCCCGGACCGTCCCTCACCTTGCTGATGCCATCCACGCGGCTGTCAATAAGTTCTCCCATTGAGGTTGTTCTCTCCAGTACCACATTTGCAGGTTTGGAAGTGACAGGCAGGGATGTCAATGTTCCATCTTGACTAGTTACGACCATTTAGAACGCGATACAATATTGGTGGACCTTGGACAGCTTGAGCTGTTCAGGGCATATTGCTGGTTGCTTGCTTCTTGATTTCCAGGACATGCTGCATTCCATCATGCTCTGCACTGAATGAGCATCATTTGTCAGTCGAATTTACGGCTCTTGTACGCGGTCTTTGTTCAAGTCACAAGCTGAGATTCTCTCTACTTCTTGGTACATTCAATTTGTGTTCTCTTTAATCAATTGCAATTTTGTTATCCATCTATAGTGTCAGGAAGCCTGTACAAATTGACTCAGCTGCTACAAGCACATTAGATTTCTAAACATGTGAAGTTCCACTGCATATGCTTTCCAATGATAGATTGGCACACTTTCTACTTGCCTAACATGTAGTGTGATGAATCAATTTACAGCTCAGCTGTCATTTCACATTAATGCTTCTAGCTAAGAGACTGAGGACTTCAAAGCACAACAGCTGCTGCCAACACTCCTGCAGGACCGTGGTGCAATCAAAGCAGACTCCATGTCTGTGATGTCTCGTGAATGGAAGTGGACTTTAGCCAGGGCGAGCACCAAGTGTCCAGGTCGGTGCTTTTGCTAAAGGAGCTGCGCACATACAGGTTGTGGGGCTGCAGTGCCTTGGCTGCTGCCGACTTGGACAGACCCGAGTCAATGAAAATGAAGTACTGGCACCGTGAGAAGAGCTCCCACTCCACGCCGACATCTTGCATGCCCCTCGATGTCTGAGAGCCCGTGTCTTCGACGTGGACCGCTGTGATGTTGGTCATCAAAATCTGGGAGTGTGACAGTGTGGAATGTTCAGCAACAGGTGTGCATGCTCGACAGCCCTCCATTTGGTGGCACCTGCTCTCATCACAAACGAAGTATCTGCTGGGAGCTTCTGAGAGCAACTCTTCAGCAATACGTTCAACTTTTATGAAGCAGAATGAGCACCTTGGTTCCCCAGATGTCCTTGGCGGCCTGCTTCATGTCCCAGCTGTCCGACATGACGTACCACCTCAAGCGCAGGCTGGGGCTGGCCCAGAAGTCCTCCAGCCTCTGGCCAAAAATCAACAGGAATGCCGTTTATTTTAATCATCTATCAGGAACAGGTAGGGAACAGGTAGAGAGGAACCCCTCGAAACATTGACACCGACAAGTTCACTGTAGCTAAGAGTGTGGGTGGAGGCTTATCGAAATTAGGATGGACAACTGGCAAACTGTAAGGATTGGCGAGGTGATGTAGCTCGTTGGCCATTGATACATTGTTGTCTTAAACCCTCGGTACAATTAACGATGTCAACGAAGATGAGGTAACCTGCGCGCAATCGAAGAGGTCTTGGAAGTATTCCCGTAGCGCCAGCTTGCGCACAGCAGCAGTGTCCTTGTCGGCATCTGCTGGCAGGCTGAACTGCCGCGCATGCCCGGTCTCGTTGCGGAAGCCCGCCCGGATGTGGATGCCAATGCTGAAAGTTGCCGAGTCCGCAAGCTCTTGGATGATGTGCTGCTGCGGTGCCAGGAGCTCCGGCTTGACTCTACCAGCCCCGGCGCACCTCTTGATTAGTCCATGCCCATCGAAGGAGTGTAGCAGTGGGTCACTGACACGATATGGGCTTGTTTCACAGTCTCCTTCATATCAAAGTCTGCTGAGGCATAACCAGGTTATGGGGGTACAGTGCTTGTGCATCTCCAACGCAGGAGGGCTTAGGACCAGGCACTTCTGAAGCATGCACCGCAGGAGGAAGCGCGTGAGGCAGGCGAAAGCAGTCGGCAGAAGGAGGCCAAGGGCGTGCATCTGCTGCTGCCATGGGCTGCCCTCCCTCAGCAGCTTGGACGTCACCCCGCGGTTTATGCGTAGCACGATGAATTGCCGCTCTGCCAGCACCTCAATTGCACAGTGAACTCAGTTAGCAAGGGATTCAGAGGTTGGTTAATATGCAAGACTTCTAAGATTAGGATAGGAAAGCTCTGGCCTGAATGTATGCATTGCGGTTTACATATTCGTGTATCAATGACAGTAGAAATGACCAAGATGCGGCAATGTGGCAGCGAAGCATTCATGACTAATTTACATCACGACCTGTGCCTTGTGCTTTGCAACTTGACCACTACCATTGAGTCTCTATTTTTACTCTTGGCCTCTCAACTATGCTCAAGCCTTACTTACTTAACCCTGAACCACCGAAGTCTCAATGAGACGATCGGAGCAGGGGTGGCTATTGCTGGTCTACAAGGGGGTTGCAGACCTTTAAGGGAGTCAAATATGTCGTGAAGATTCTGAGCAGTCTTGCGCCTGCCGAAATTATGTACGTTGGCGACGCCAACGCGGCCATTGTCAAGCACGGTGGGCCGCCACTTGCGGGCGTTGATCCAGCCAGCCGTGCTCGGTTTTATCGAGCGCGGCAGCTCCGCCCACCGCCAGTCAACAGCGACGGGCTCGAAGAGGCCGTCCATGTGAGGGTTATACACAATGAGCGCCCTGTGCAAGTGCGAGGAAATGCGCCGGGACTCAAATTAGAGACGTACATTGAGCACAAGAATCTGCTCTAGTCACCAAATTCAACCATCGCAACACCAACTGCTGAGGGATGGAATGAATTCTCAAGTGGACCTATCATCATTGGAGAAACATAAGGCTTCCAGGGCATGGGTCCATACGCCAGCTGGATTGGTACTATGGCTAGCATGTATTCACTGTAAAGTCTGACCCTCATCCCTCAAGACCTGAATGTGAAGCTAAACACCCAAAGGGGGGTAAGCACAGACACCTCAGCGCGTGGGATCGCAAACCTGCGCGTGAGGACGGCGAGGAGGAGGGAGGACACCATGCCAACAAGCTCGTCGCCGACGCCGCCACAAGGGCGAGGCACGCCCGTATCCGAACCGCAGTAGTAGACGAGGAATCCGGCGCCAGCGCCAGCGCCGCCTGGCAGGGCGAGCATGGCTCGCTGGCCGTCGTGAATCAGCTGTAGCACAGAGGTGTGCTGCCAGTTGCCGGCTGAGGCAAAGGAAAGTGAACTTGCGGTGGTAGCGGCACACCTGCAAGCGTGGCCCGGTGGAGGCTGGCGTACTCAGCCTGCCAAGTGCCGCACTGGCGGCTCTGCGCCAATGGGTCCTCGCCCCATGGGACCTCGACGTCGCCAGCAGCAGCTGCGGCAGCGGCCAGGCCGTCGGCAGCCTCTGCTGGGCACCGGGGGCCGCCGCCGGCGAGGTAGAGCGCCAGAGGGACCCCGACGAGCAGTGCCAGCAGCGGCGGCAGCAGCACTGCCGCTCCACGGCGCCCCAGTGCCCCGAGTGGCCACTGAGACGCCATCACCACGCTCACCGACGGCCGCGACCATCAAGCCGGCTTGCGGTGGCGCTCACTGACCGCCGCAGCTGGTTCCGGCACTAACTCTCAGATGGGTTGTGGGCACCAAGCACGCTGAGCGAGAGCTTGGAGCGTCCGGGCGCTGCCAGCTGATGCGGCGCCGCCGTCGCCGCCATTGGCCGCAGCTGCGGCGGCAGCTGCTCCATCAGCGACCGTCTGTAGCGAGACCGCACCATTGGGTACACGACCTCAGCATTTTGGCGCCTTTTCGGCCATTGGGACCATCGTTGGCTCGTTCGAAAACATAACGGCGCTCAAGTGGTTCACCCATTCGGAAAACCTCACGTCTCGGCGTCGCTGCTGCTGGCCCGAGCTGCAGCTCGCGCGCCAGGCGCGAGGCTCTGGGAGGGCGTGGCGGCGGCGGCGGCATGGGCGTGGCCGGCGGGCGGGGCGAGCGCAGGTGCGTGCTCGTCGACGAGCTCGGCGCCGGGCTGCGGCTCTCCACCGGCCCCGCCTCGCCACTGCCGCCTGGCGGCGCCCTCATCACCGTCGCCTGCGCCAGTCAGTGCCGCTCCCCACTCCGTCTGTTGTGCTCGCTTGTGGGTACTAAGGTCACACTGTTACCTCGGCCACCTTAGCGTAGGGCTTCGTCTTATGTGCCCCTTTTGTGGCACTTGCTTTTGCCGTTACACTGTATGGGCTTGCATCGGCCAGCCTTTTGTTTACATATGCACCGTGCGCCTTCTCTCTCTTCTTCTTCTGCGAATGCAGTCGTTGCGTTGGCTGCCAGAAGATTCTGGGTCCAAGATTCAGGGGTTCAGGTGTTTGCTCACAGTGGGGGTCGTGCAGGCGTGAGCGCGTCGGCCAAGGACGTGTACACGGGCGCCGGCGGCCTGAAGCCGCTCGTGCCGCTCATCCCGGGCACGTCGTGCGTTGGCACGGTCGAGGAGCTGGCCGACGACGTTGTCGNCGAATGTAGTCGTTGCGGTAGCCGCCAGATTGTTGTGGGTCCAAGGTTCAGGGGTGCACGTGTCTGATGGGTGCTCGCAGTGGGGTGCAGGCGTGAGCGCGTCGGCCAAGGACGTGTACACGGGCGCCGGCGGCCTGAAGCCGCTCGTGCCGCTCATCCCCGGCACGTCGTGCGTTGGCACGGTCGAGGAGCTGGCCGACGACGTCGTCGGCCTCGACATCGGGCAGGTGAACCATTGCCGCTGCCGCCGTTGGCAATCGACTCACCGCAGCCAGTCGGCACACAGCCCATTGCCCGACTTTCGGGCAGGCGAGAGTTGCAGTTGCCGCTACTGCCGAGGCCCTGGCCGAGTGTGAAGCCTTGAAGTCGGATCTCAGATCTATCTGAAGCTTAGGAAGGCGACTCTCGCTCCGCTCCGGACAAGTCAAGCTGCACCACAGTGAAGTGCAGCGTGTGAGCATTAGCCCGCCGACAGAATCACGCCCCATTACCAGCTCGCGAGCTGGACCCATAACGGTTATGGAGACCTCCTTACTTAGCGTGCCCCTCAGCAGCGCCGCCACAGACGGTGCTGCTGGACCCGCTGTTCCGGACGCCCAACCGGTGCGGGGAGGTGCAGCAGATCCTGATTGGGCTCTTCCCGCTCACGCCGGCGTCCAAGGCCACCGAGGCATGGAAGAACGGCACATGGGCCACGCTAGCCGTGCTGCCTGCCGAGAACCTCGCGCTTGTCCCCCCTTCCCTGTGAGCACCGACAACGCTGCACTGCGCACTGATGGCAAGTCCGCACCCAGATCAGCCAACAACCTCTAGCAAGCTCATGTGCCTTCTGAGGGGGGGCCAGTGCAGAGCGCCCGCTGAAGCTGGTGGTGGCCAACAACATGTGTGTGGCGCTGGGCGCGCTCAAGCGGGGGCGGCTGGCGGCGGGCGAGCGCGTGCTCGTTCTAGGCGCTGCCGGCATCCTTGGCGCGTGTGCAGTGCAGGTGGCAGTTGCGCTTGGCGCCGCCCGGGTGTTCGCCGTCGGGCGGCGGCGTGAGCGCCAGCTCCAGGAGCTGGCCGCTATCTGCCCGGATCGCATCACTGCAGTTCCCATCAGCCACTCCAGGTTGCCAAGCTTCTTCAGCAACTCCTCAGCAAGGGGCGTGTTTGCACTGATCCAGGAGCAGGCTCCAATAGATTCAGCATGTAAAGCAGTCAATCCCGTAAGCCAGAAGCTTTAAAACCCGAAAGTTGTCATTACTGGACTATCCTTGCTAATCACCCTCACCCTGCAAGACAATCTACACTGAAGCCTTCAAATACTCCTGTTAGAAGGGTCCCAGATGTATGCAAGCCCTCAACTGCATCATCCTTGGTCAATCTGCCTTGAGTACCATGGGAAGTGGCGTGGAGCCAGTCAGCTCCTCTCAAGTGGCCCACAGTTGCTAAAATGTGCGCCTGGGCGCACCTTGTGGAACAGGGACGTGGAGGAGCAGCTGCAGGAGGCGATGCAGCGGGGCTCAGTGGAGCTGGTTGTTGACTTCCAGGAGCACGTGGAGACACCGCGCATGACCTTGGCAGCACTCGCCATGCTCGCCCAGGGGGGCCGCGCTGTGTTTGCTGGCGCTGTTTCTGCGCAGGTGAGGAGAGGGCCAAGCGAGCCGCAGGACAAGACAGAAATTCCATTGGGTAGAAACATGCAGAATTTGTGCAAGAAACAATTGATGTGTTCCACCTTCGTTTGGTCCTCTGGAGGGCTCTTACCCAAGTCAGCGCCACTTTGTTGTCGTGGGATTACGGCAACCTGTATGTCAATTATTGTGTACCTCGCAAAACAATGACGTAGAAAACCACATGGATTGGGTCATGGGATAAGTCATCGTGGAATAAGTTGTGCTTGCTGTTGTGTCACTGCCAGGTCCCAGTGGACTACAGCTGGATGATTGTCAAGGAGCTGGAGATCCTGGGCAGCTTCATGTACGGTCCCGAGGCGCCTGCGCAGGTCCTGCGGCTCATCGAGTCGGGTGCCCTGCCGCTAGACGCGTACCATGTGGAGCAATTTGGCCTTGAGGACGCAGCCGCCGCCATGGAGGTCGCAAGCACCAAGAGGACGCCTTTTGACATCGTCGTGCTCTCCCCCAACGGCCACCTGCAATGTTGACACTCTATAGTAAAATTTTATAGTCAAATCGATTAATTTATGGGCCTGGTCGTTCTTCCCTTTAGTACCTCAATAACAGAAGCTTAGCACAGTTTCTCCCATTGATCCAGCTAGGATACAGCTTCCACCATTTTTCTGCCCTCTGGCATATTTTGTCGGCGGCCCTGACGCACCTTTTCCTCGTTTGATCGGGCATGCAATTCATAGCTAGGCGTAGTGCTCTTACGCGCTGCTCAACATCTCAAGCACAGGGAACAAGACTGCAGCGCCTTCAAAATCATTCGGCAGTCAAGCAGGCTTGCAATTGGTGGTCGACACTTTGAGTAGCGCAGGAGTCATTCCACTGTTTGGCCTCTGTTACCCAGCGCCATGAATTACCACCCACCAGCTGCAAGTGGCAGCATAGCAGGGACGCTGTAGCAGAGCCCAGTGGTACATGTGCAATACTTGAAAACGAGCACAAGGGTTACTCCACAACTCCAGGGACGTAGCCTAGGCTTTGCAGTCCTTGTTTTTGTGGTTCACGGTGTATGTGCACATTGTTATCAAGGTTGCTTTCAAGTAAGCGAGGCTGCTTACTGTTCCTGAATGGTAGACTGGCTGTCTGTCATATGCCTGCCCGCAAAGGCAGTGCTCGCTTTGCAGTATTCCTGCCATTGAGCGCTCGTGCTTTGCCCCTCCATGATTGTACCCCGGCTAATGCCCTGTCCGGAACCGTAATCAGGAAACGCTTCCTAACATTGCAGAGGGGCAATGTAGACCAGAGAGAACAACAAAGAGTAGAGGTTGAGGAAGAAAGAGGAGACAGCGAGCACAGAAAGCCAAGGCTGAGCAAGGGCATGCTTTGATCTGGCATGGTGAGCAGCAGCCTACTGGCCGCTGAAGAACCTTCCCTTCAGTGAAGTAATCAATCAGTCTTTGATCAGCTCTCCCGCATGTATGGGTTTTAAATTGGGCCGCCTTTCCCGTTATGGACGACAAGGCATCTGCTGCCCTCAATGCTCCTGGAACCCCTACTTCTTTGGCTGGCCCCTCACAGCCACAGGCTGTCAATGCAGAAGCAGCTCTTCCAACGGTGGCAAGGGCTGTGACCAGCCAGCCCACGAACAATGTTCAAAGGAGTTGGTCAGCGTAGAGACCACCGAAGAGACTCAGTATCCTGTATACCATAGGGGTTCTCCAGGCTTTTCCGGTCCACTTGCGGGCAGGCCTTGCTTTCATTGCTGCTTCTGGGCCTTGCCGTGATGTTTCCCGGCTGCAAGCTACTTTGACTTGCGGCTGCTGACCAAGCTAATTTGAGCACCCATATGTCGCAGCCACTTGCGTTGGTGTGTAATTCAGCGCTTTCCGACACCTTTGAACCATGTCCATATACTTTTGCATTCCTAAGCTTTCCGGCTCTGTTGAAGCTCAATTGTTCTTTTGTGGGCTGGGTTTTCTCCACCCTCGCTCCCCTCTAAAGCTTGACCATTTCTCTTGCGCGCAGGCCGAGCTTTGGCGGCGGCCTCCGGCTTCCGTCAGGGCGACGTCTTTCCCCCGGCTAGCTACTCCGACTTGCATCTCCTGACTAGAGGTCAGTGAGCGTCCTCTAGCTGATGTCTTCGTCCTAGTCCGAAGGCATGGACGGTAGTGTAGTTCTTGTTCGGCACCTCTTTCTTTGGCTTGGGATATTGTCCATGCTTTTTGGGCTGGCTTTGCCAGCCACTCTTCTCTATGGGCGAGCACTTCTTTGGGCTGGCCTTTACAGCCGTCGCCCCATTCAGAAGAGACCGGGTTGCTCTTGAAGTGCGTGGTGATAAAGTCCATTCTCTTTGGTGAAGCTGCTTTCCTCTTTCACAGCCATCGCCTTAATTCTGAAGAGCTGCTCATTACCCCCTGTTGTGGGATCATTACCAGGATTGGAGGATTTGACTCCAGGTTTCAACAGAGTGACGATTGCCCGCACTCTGATTAATCAAAGAAGGCTCGCCCATAGAGAAAGAGGGGCTGGCAAAGCCAGCCCAAAAAGAATGGACAATGTCCAAAGCCGAAGGAGGAGATGCCGAGGAAGGACTCCGCTACTCTACCAATCACGACAACATACTAGGGAAGCTCAGTACCCGCGAGTGAGCAACATCAGGTCCGAGTAGCTCGAGGCAGGGAAGGAGGCACTCCGCCGAGACCCGGAGGCAACGGCCAGAGCGCGTCCTGCGCGCGTGTGGACAGCGTGGGCAAGGGATCGCTGGAACCATACCGCCAAGCGCATGCGAAAGACCTGGGCGAGCGACCCGGCGGCGTTGAAGCCGGGCAGCGCCCCGGGCGGACCCGACCGCCGATCAATAGCCTGACGAGCAAGCCGCTGGAGGAAGA
>WELB01000381.1:19532-49997 GCA_009602725.1 Spirogloea muscicola
TACCCGGCCACCGCCGCCACCACCGCCCCCCTCGCCACGACCTCCTCCTCCCAGCCCGCCACTGCCCCCCCGACCCCCACCGCCGCCTCCCTTTTCCACGTTCGCTCGCCGCTAGTAACAGAGTTTCCTCCGCCGCGCCTTTCTCCACCTCACTAATTCTTCCTCCGGCTTCATCTCCAAGCTTCCGTCAAACCTGCTGTACAGCCTCTGTGTTGCTCCTTCCTGCCACATACCATTGTGCCAGCTTGAGCCACGGCGAGCTGACCGCCGCCATTGACGGTGGTGTAATAAATGGGTGATTGACGGTGTGCTAAGTAGAAGTGCGCGAGAGTGTATATTAGCTCATTCCTTTTGCTGCAGCCTGATCAGAGCTGCTACTGAACTTTGTGAGGCCATTGGCAAGGATTCACCACCGCCACACTGATCCAGGCTCTATTCTGGTCCAATAATTTGTTTACAACGTTGAGAGATGACTCCTTCAACCATGTTGTGTATCCAGTGTGCTTTTTCGTGCTAGTAACCACCCCCATGGTCATGTCTCATACGGCACACTCGACTTGGACAGTCCAGTCCCTTGGCTTGATGAGCAAGCATATTGCACTGAGAAGCTGTAGCTGTAGCTTTACTCTTGGCCCTACTGCAGTTTGTGTGTTGCGAGGTACGGATGGTCTGACGTGGAGATTTGACTAGACCTCGCGGCTTAGGAGGAGTGACATTGTAGGCACTGAGGTTCAGAGGTTTGGGTGCGATCAAGCATGAGCAAGAACACGGCATTCTTCAACGTGAGCCTACGCATTGCATGAGGTGCCTTTGAGGGACGATGGACAGGCATACAAGAGGGATAGAAAGGGTAGGGAGACGGCAGGAGTTCTGCCACGACAGAGATGACACATGCAGCAGCGGCAGCTGGAGGAGGTGGAAGGGTGTTCAGAGAGATGGCAGCAAGGCACTGATAGGGCGATGCAGCATGCGTGTTGACAGCGAGAGAACTGCAGCAGCTTCAGGAAGTGCATCAGTTAAGCACGTAGAGGATGCTGCTGCGGTGGAGGTGCAGTGAGGGAGTTACAGGAGTTACAGGAGTGGCGGCGTCTAAGGGGGCGGCCAGGACATGGAAGCTTCGGGCTGGCCCGGGCTGAAGAGCCAGCCCTCACGCACGTTGTTGGTGTCTTCTTATGCTGATTCGCACTTGCTGACTGGAAGTGATTGAGCACCAACTTGCTGACGTCTTGGTAAATGCTTTCCTGCCTTCTGCGCTCCAGCCCTTTTGGACCTTGTACATTCCTTTGGGCTGACAGTCCGCTTGATGCTGGCTCAGTCCTTAGCACTCACGGCTGCTTCAGACCCAGGGTTACCGGCTGCCCGGCTTCAACGACGCCGGTTCGCTCGCCCAGGTATTCCGTATGCGCCTGGTGGTCTCGTTCAGCGCTCCCTTGCCTGTGCCGTCCGCACGCGAGCAGGCCGTGCTATGGCTGCTGCCTCTGGGTCTCGGCGGAGTGCCTCTTTCCCTGCAGCGAGCTACTCTGACCTGATGTTGCTCACTCGCGGGTACTGAGCTTCCCTCTGCATCGTCTTGACTTTTAAGCAAGCGAGCGCGGCCAGATCAACTGGTGGCTGGGAGAGGCCAGCCCAAAGGAATGGACAAGGTCTGAAGGAGCCGGAGTGCTAAGGACTGAGACAGCAGCAAGCGGACTCTCAGTAACCTCTAGTCAGTAGATGCAAGTCTGAATAGCTAGCAGGCGGAAAGACGTCGCCCTGACGAAAGCTGGAGGCCGCCGCCAAAGCGCGGCCTGCGCACAAGTGGACCGCGAAGGCAAGGGACCGCTGCAAAGAGATGGCCAAGCGCATCCAGAAGACTTGGGCGAGGGACCCGGCGACATTGAAGCCAGGCTGCTCGCCCTGCTGCCCGTGGCGGCGGGCCGCTACTCGCCACGCAAGGTGGTGAAGCAGGTCAAGCATTTTGCGCCAAAGGGGCCGTGTACGTCGACGGCGAGTGGGACAATCTCGTTTCCCACCGGGTCTTTTGTAGTGTAGTCCTTTTTCGGCTGCTCTCAGCCTCCTCCCCTGGGGCGGCGGCGTGGCTATCAGCGCTCCCACTCCACGCGGCGCTCACTATGCCCGACGAGGTCTTCAGGACGGCGGTCCACCGGCTCTTGGGCCTCCTCCCTCCCTGCCTCGTGGGCGTCACTCAATGCGAGTGCGGTGCCCGTCACGTTGATCCCGCGGAGCTGGCCGCCCATATGCTCCGCTGCGCACACGGGGGCGCGCGGACCGCTTCCCACGACCTCCTGCGCGATGGTATGCAGGGGGTGTTTTCGGAGGCTGGCTTTAAGGTCGCGGTGGAGAACTCCTCCATCATGTCCATCCAGCTGGGCGCGGACGGCCAGCCCCATACGCGACGCGCCGACCTGGTTCGCCATCCCGCCCGGCGGCGGTCCCCGCATCATCGCTGATGTGGTGACAACTGACTGCATCGACTCCGCCAATCCAATCAGATCGGCGTCGTTTGCAGGGCACGCGGTCGGGGCAAGGAGCGAAAATATGCTGATCACCCGGTGGGGGATGAATTCGCGGCCCTGGCGATGGATGTACACGGGGCTTTCGGCAGCCGCTGGCTGGATCAGAGAGCAAGCGCGGCCAGATTAACTGGTGGCTGGGAGAGGCCAGCCCAAAAGAATGGACAAGGTCTGAAGGAGTCGGAGTGCTAAGGACTGAGACAGCAGCAAGCGGACTCTCAGTAACCTCTAGTCAGTAGATGCAAATCTGAGTAGCTAGCAGGCGGAAAGACGTCGCCCTGACGGAAGCCGGAGGCCGCCGCCAGAGCGCGGCCTGCGCGCAAGTGGACCGCANCGTGGTGAGGAGGACCCTTAACCCCGATGGACTGGGCACCTACCAACATGGCCTGTTGAGCAGGTTACTCAACTAACACCAGGTGACCCAAAACCCAAATGGCACCCTCTCAAGTACGAAAGGGCACCACTTGACACTCCCTGTTGTCCCAGCTGAAATAATCTGTAGGGTGGCAGATCTAGGCTGCACCCCAGATCATGCACGAGATGTGGAGGCAACTTATGTACGAAGGAGTGCAGGATATCTGAAGGCGAGTAAATGAGGAGGCCATTCAGAGGCAACCGCCCAGAAGATTTAGATGGGGGAAGAGCAAAAAAACGGTTGAGGGACCAAATGGGGCAGAGGGATGACTTGATAGGGATGAATAGTGTGCCTGCTACGGAGCCACCCGTGACCATGCAACTCACAACACACTTTCCACATCCCTTTCTGCCCTCCTCCTGCAGTGTCAAGGGCTTAACCTGACATCTTGCAAGCTAGAAGTGCAAAGCATCCAGGCTACGTCCAGACACGTCCAAAGAATTCCAGAAATTTCCATTGTGTCCCAGCCAAAGTTATTGAGAGTCTACTCGCTGATCCAAGGCTTGAGGGCTGGCTGCCACTCGACAACGCCTTCTGGGAACCACAAAGCGATCTCTTTCTGCGCGTTTTCCACCGAGTCAGAACCATGAATGATATTCCTGGAGAGCAGCACGAGACGAATGAGCTTGTGTTGTCAAAGCACTCAAAGTGACCCACAGTCAAGAAACCACACAGTGATACTGCAATAAAGTCCGTTCAGGAGAGGAGTCCTGATCTGTTTGTAAGATGCATTTCGTCAGCCAGAGACTTTTGAGTGCAGCCAAGAAATACATATCATCGCTTTCTCCAGATTTTAGACCTTCATTGTGCTAATGAATGACAATCTCTATCCGTGACCTTGTAGCTGCAACACGCCACGAGCAAGGTGCAGAGCATGGCTGATCATTTTGAAAGTTGAAATTGTGAGGTATAATTTAATTACCTTCCAATCTCAACTGCGTAGTCACCACGAATTGTTCCAGGGGCTGATGCAGCTGGATTTGTGGCTCCAATAATAGTCCTGCCAGTTGCCACAACACCCTTGCCCTCCCAAACCATGGCAACAACAGGGCCAGAAATGATGTAATCGACAAGGCTGCTGAAGAAGGGCTTGGAAGACAGGTCGGCGTAATGCCTCTCCGCAAAGCCTCGTTCCACAGAGATAAGCTTCAGACCTAGAGTAGTTTGGGGCATGGAAGTACAGAGTGCATAAGTACAAGAATCAGATACAGGTGACCTCCATGATGTGCTCAACCCTTAGTACTGAAGTCCTCCTTCAGCCTGTGTTTGCACGGTTACCCCAGCCCCCCTTAGCATAGGGCTTTACTTTGTGTAGCTTGTTCCCTTAACCAGCTATTGCCTGAAGAGTTTCTTTGGCTTAATATGGCTTCCCTCAGAAACCAAGCGCACCGCACGACTCCATCATGACAACTTCGAGCACAGCTACTAGAAGACAACCTTGACTGTCACCGAAGCGGGCTCGTCTGATGCGCTCACAGATCCTAATTGTCCCAGACTGCGATGCGAAGGAACATACAATGACAAATACATGACAAATGCAGGGCCCCTTGATACATGTGCTAAATGGGCTAGGCAAAGCTCACCTCGAAGGGTGAAACCTTTGCGCTCGAAGCGCTGAATGATCTCTCCTACCTGCATAACAGGTTTGTCTTAAGCCAGGGAGCTGCAGGGGCGCTGCTCCTTAAGCCCTCACAATGTCTCAAGTGGTGGCAAGCACCCCAGCAGACCGTATTGAGGGCTAGAGTATGTTGCTCTCTGGAAGCTGGGTCATGCGGCGAACGTAAGGGCTACCCGTCATTAGGTGCTGAACGATGGGCTGGCCAAATAAACGGCGGAGCCACCGACGAAATGAGGAGTAAAAAGGGGACAGACCAGGTTGCGGTGGACGCCGTCGGGCTTGACCATGATGTACGTCTGTTCGGCCATGGCGGAGGACTGAGCAAAGCCTGGCGGCGGGCGTTTTGAGGTTGAGCTGCGCAGACGGGGGCGGCGGCACGGCGGCGGCGGCGGCGGCGGCGGCGGCCGAGCGGAGGTGGACGTCGTGGTGATCGGCGCGGGCATCGGCGGCCTCTGCTGCGCGGGCCTCCTCGCCGCCGGCGGCCACAGGTGCCCCGCCCCGGCTCGATCCTGCGCCGGATGTTGCGAATCTGCCGCGCTCTAAGACTTGGGCTCGCATACTGCACAGGGTTCCGAGAATTTGGTTGTTTGCTGATGGAAATCGGTACATGAGTTGGGTTTAGAAAGTCCTTAGATTGCTCGGTTTCACCGTTGGTATACAGAACACAGCTAGTAGCTTCTCACAAACGATCCATTCCTCCCCACATAGACAATTGATAAATTAACAGGAATCGACTCCACTCCATGAGACATGATCGAGGCGCCGGCGGCTCCAGAACAGGCGCTCGCGGCCTGAGCTCCGACTGTGGGCGCCCGCAGGGTGGTCGTGTGCGAGAGCCACAGCATCCCCGGCGGCGCCGCGCACTCGTTTGTGCGCCGCGGCTTCCACTTCGACTCGGGCCCGTCGTTCCACGCCGGCCTGTCCATGAAGCGCTCCATCAACCCGCTCAAGCAGGCAAGGCTGCGCCTTTCCACTCTCCCTCGGCTGTCGTGGTCTTCCTCGTCGCCGCTGGCAATTGCCAGCGCCTCACTCTCAGAAACACACTAGTACTCAAGTCGTATTGAGCTGTGTCAAGCTTGAGTCGCAGAGGCTACCTCATCCAACCCTCCCCCACCTCCCTTTTCCCACCTCCCACACCTTGCCAGCTTCACTCTGTCTGTCGTGGCTTAATCTTGCCACACTGTGCTGCAGCTAGACCACTGCCAACTTTGCCATACTTCTTCTGTGCCGCTCTTTGTTCTCTCTACTGCATTATCTGAATTGCCATGTAGAGTAAGGAAAGCAGCTCTTCCAAATCGACAGCAATGGCTGTGAGAGGCCAGCCCAAAGGAAACTAGTATCCTGCGTTGGCGCCATCCCGCCCTTTCAGACCTTGTCCATGTATATAAATTTTCTGGTGGCCTAATGTGCAGGTCTTGGACATCCTGGGCGAGAGCGTGGAGTGCGTGCGCTACAAGACTTGGATCGGTCACTTTCCTGGCGGCGAGCACTTCGTCTTCACGGCTGATGCGCAGGCCTACCGGGACGAGGTTGCACGAGTCGGCGGCCCGGTGCGTACGTAAGGCACTTCACTTTGCAGGCTGCATGAGGAAGCTCAGGAATCTCTGTGAAGCAGCAAAGTCTGACATGGCACCTCGCTCCAATCTTACTGCGCAGCCTAGATCGTAGGGTGTTACAAGTTCAACTTTTATTTTAGGATTTAGGACAAGTAGCTTAGAATCTTACAAGTCCAATTTGATTTCAAGATGTAGAATACGGAGTTTAGAGTCTTTAGCTTGTGAGGTAGGTTGACGGGCTGACGCCGTTGGCAGCTGCCGGTTGCACTGGGCTAGGGGGCTGCACGGGAGTGGCAGGAGGTGGAGCGGCGAATGGGCCCGCTGTTTCGGGCGGCCGCTGCGCTCCCCGCGTCGTGCCTTCGATCAGACCCCTGGGCCGTGCTGACTGTCGGCCGCTTTCTGCCGGCGCTGCTCCCTTTGCTGCCCCATGCCAGCAAGCTCCTCCGGCCTTTCTCAGAGATCATTGCAGGGGTGAGTTGTACATTACCTTATGAGAGTGGCAATAATTAATGCGTTCAGTGCTCTGTGGACGTCTGAGCACTGCTCACAAAGCATGCCTCCATTGGCCTTGTACTTCAGCATCTCCTTTGTGATGGAGGGTGCGGGTGTGATGCTCATTGTGAGCACTGCAGGCCGTCAATGACAAGTTCTTGAGGAACCTACTTGACCTTGAGTGCTTTGTGCTCAGCGGGATGCTGGCTGACAGGTGAGCCTAAACCATGCACTTAGTGCATGTACTGCAGATTCTATAAACTGAAAGACACTTTCTATGCTCACACCTTTAATCAGGTAGTCCAATGTAGGGTGTATGCTTATTTCCACTTATTCGCATCTATTGGCTCGAGCAGGCTTGGTCTGTCGCTACAATGTTTGACGACGGGGTGACCTTACTCCCGCACTGGGTGTGAGCCAAGAGGCGTGGGCTCACGTGCTCACTCCTTCACGGCGGCCGCTGGGCGGTGTCGTGGCAGCACAATTGCGGCGGAGATCTCGACCATGTTTGGGGAGCGACACCGCCCAGACGGCACAATCGACTATCCAGTGGGCGGCGGCGCGTCCATTGTCAACGCACTTGTGCGGGGCCTGCGCAAGCATGGCGGCCGTTTGCTGCTTGGGGCGCACGTGGACGAGATCCTGGTGGAGCACGGCCGCGCAGTCGGCGTGCGGCTTCGGCCGGCCCCCACCAGAGAGGGCTATGCCTCAAGCGACGACGAACAGGGCACATGGAATACCCACGTCTCTGACGAAGGCGTCGTGGCTCCAGACGGCGTTATTGCCGCACGCTGCGCCGTAGTCAGTAATGCGTCCATCTGGGACACGGCGAAGCTCCTGCCAAAGGCGGGAACGGCGGCAGTCTCGGGAAGGTGGGGGCAGCAACCTGCTGACGCCGGCTCTGGCGGCTTCATGGAGCGTGCGCGGACGACAGCAATGACTGGAAGCTTCATGCACCTCCATATTGGCCTTGACGCTGCAGGTCTGTAGAAGTTGTTTTGGAAAATCCCTAGTCCTTTTTGTATTAGCTATTTTCATTATGAACAGGAAGCACCATACCTGAGTCCTTGCTTTTTATGACCCTGCCTCACGTGCTGCCCTTAGGCTTGCCGGAGGACTTGGAGTGCCACCATCTGGTCGTGAATGACTGGGATGTTGGCATCGACACGCCCCAGAACGTGGTAATCATATCCATTCCGTCTGTGTTCGACCCCGACCTTGCGCCTCCTGGCAAGCATGTCGCCCACGTGTACACCGCTGGCAACGAGCCCTACGATTTGTGGGCAGGCATGGATCGAAAGAGCCCCGAGTACGCTGCTCTCAAGGAGGAGCGGTCTCAGGTGTGAGCCCAGGCCCCTGCATTGCAGCAGTAGAGTGGCGGCCGCTATCCTTTGGCTTAACTTTCTCATTGAGCTTTTACTGAGCTTACCTGAACCCGTCCCCATTATTGTTCTGAAGGTGTTGTGGAGAGCGCTGGAGAGGGTCATCCCAGACTGCCGTGCACGAGCGGAGGTGGCGCTCGTTGGCACGCCGCTCACGCACGAGCGGTACGTGCGGCGAGCAGCTGGCACATACGGGCCAGCCGTCAAAGCGGGCGCAGCAAGCTGGCCGGGGCCTCGAGGGGAGCTGCCAGGCCTCCTCCACTGTGGCGACTCTATCATGCCGGGCATTGGTGTGCCTGCTGTTGCTGCCTCGGGCATGATGGCCGCCAATGCGCTGCTCAGTGTGGGCCAGCATTGGCGGCAGCTAGATTGCATCGACGCTGCTGCAGGCAGCTCCGTTGCATAGCCACTAGTGCAGTAGGTGAGCCTCGTATGCAAGATAGTAGACCATGTCCACGTAGCCCTTAGCCTGCCAACAGCATACTTCCATGTATGTCCAGGTTGCCTGCATTCTTGCGCCTGTCCGTGCAAAGCATCTTCATTCGGTGCCACTAAGACATGCCACTTTGGCTGCTGCTTCTGTTGCTAAGTGAAGTCCAGAAAGCTTGCGGTCTTCAAACAACGTCATGACAGTCTTAGTAGGCTTGATGCTATTCTTGCACCTCCCTGTACATGAGACTTTGGCACAGCACTCTCCATGTTCCACTTAGACTTCACTGAACACATTGAGAATGTAGTAATGGAAGCGCTTGAACAGCAAAAGTTGGACTTGCCGAGCTTGCAAGGAAGCTCTTATTAGGTGGCTTGTAATCACCAGTTTACTTTGGTGATTACAGGGGCGACTAGGTCCCACAAAAAGTGCAATTGTTTCCTGTGAGTGATGGTCCAATGGAAGTCTGAAGGTCCACAATGCTCTGCTACTCTAGGGCGCTACGTTGCACACATACCATGTATGTATACAGCACGTAAAACCCTGAAATTTAAGGGTTGGAAGCCTGGATCGAGTAGCGAGAGTGCTCGACCACAGTGAAATCTGCAAGGAGATCAGGTTGCCGAGGGCGTGGTGGGCCCTGGAGGCAATATCGGTTTCTGCAATGGCTTCAACTGTTGCATAATCTGATTCATGTTTGGCCTCTTCCTTGGGTTGCTGCATGCGTGCAAGCACGGTGATCAGCAAGCTGTAGTGCAAACAGAAGCAGAACATGCTACCTAATCAGCATGCTACTACTTTTCAATTTGTCTGTGTGATGTGTGCAAGCCCTCAGAGACTTCCTGACTGGCATAATATATTTCGATTATTGAGCACAGCATGCAGCTTGTTGACTCTGTGGAAGGTGCAGAATGACACCCACTTGTCCCAGCAAGCTTCAATGGTGGAGGCTAATGCAGGATCCATATCAGGTGGAATGACCAGCCGCCGGTTTTGAAAGCCAACAGCTCCCACCACCTGCGTCCCCACCCTCCAGCTCAGCAGGGGACACATACTTTGACAGGTACCTAACCGTGCCAACTTCGTCTAACATGGTCACTGCATACACTGAGTGTGTCAATCAGGGCCAGTCACCTAATTCGAAATTGCTATGCTTGAGGTCAATACTTGCAATCACAGAAAACTCAAATGGACAGCACCAAAGAGCAGCTACCGTCTGTGAGGGAGCACATCTGACGCAACTTCAGGAGGTGAACCCAGTGTCCATTGTCCTAAAGCTGGTACCTTACCCAACTAGCAAGTCAAGATGAGAGCTTAAGATACTCACCTGCATAGCATTCATGCCCTGCCATGGCTGCTCCATGGTCACAAGCTCCCAGAGGATGACCCCAAAGCTATAGACATCTGACTTCTCATCAGATGGTTCATTCCTCAGCACCTCTGGTGCCATCCACTCCGGCTGTGGGCACATTAATGTGATGGCACATACAAAGTCACAATGATTCACAGGAATGAAGTCAAGCAAAATGTCAAGGACACTTAAGAGGTGAACGTGCATGGATAGAAAGGCAATTGCTCAGCAGCTTACCGTGCCTGCGCCTGACTTAGATGAAAGAAAAGTACTGTGCTTAGACCGTGAGAGGCCAAAATCGCAGACCTGAAGATCAGTAGAGGTGCATCAACGCTCACTTCTTAGATACACACAGAATGCACATTGTACTGTAAATCCCACACCTTGCACACCTTGTGAAAGAGCATTGTGCTACTTATCTATCAGCAGCGAAGGCAAACCCGAATGCCTCATACCTTGACAGTCCAATTCTTATCAACGAGAAGGTTTGGTGACTTGAGGTCTCGATGAACAATCATAGGCTTGCAAGAGTGCAAGTAATTGATGCCCCTTGCCTGGGGACAAGAGAGGAGCAATGTCATCCCTTTCTGCAGGGAAGCCGAAGAAGCTGTGGAGTACAAGCCCCACCTATTCCAGCAGATAGAAGTGACAATGCAGAACAAACATTTTGTTCTGCATTGTCACGAGCTTTAGAATGAGGTGACGACTGCTACAAGAATGTCATATGGCCAATGCCAAGGCAGACTGCACGGATCACAGAGACATACGACATCCAGTGCCATGCGGATGCGCCGGCGCTCGTCAAGCTGCTCTCGAGCCCCCGGCTTGTGGAGCAGCCGGAACAAGCTCCCTCTGCACACACAGATTTCTATCACGAAAAAATGATAGAAGTACTCATTATGATGATAATCGATGTCGAGGAGATAAAAAGAGTTATGTCTGAGTAGGTGATGCATAGCGAGCAGAAACTGAAGCTTGTATAAGTGCTAAGCTCAGCAGACCATGCATCTGCTACTGGAGTTGGAGGATTGGTGAATACTAACCGTGGAAGAAACTCAGTGATGATGGACAGCTTGGGAGGCTTGGTGACTGCACCCATGAAGAGAACAATATTGGGATGCCTGAGCCTCATGAGGATGGCCACCTGTTGAGGCAAGAGAGGCAGGCATATCACCAGGAATGTCGAGCGCTTTGGAGCAAGTATTGTACTGCAGCGGAGAAAAGCAGCCTTGACTTGAGGTTTTGGTACAGCTCTGTTACCTCTCCCCGGTATTCTTGGAGGGCTTCCTCGTGCAGATCCTGGTGGATCAGGATCTTCACAGCCACATCCTGGGGATGCGCCATCTCTAATGTGGGTCAGCTTGTGATGTAGTTGGCATTTAAGGTAACCATGTTCTTGGCGCGTTGGTCAGCTCGAGCATCACACTCTTGGACAAGCCAAGGAGGCACACAATGACAGGTGACAGTGGGACAGACGAGAGCGACCAGGTTCCAAGAGGAGCTTGTCGTCCTTACAGAGCCACACCAGTCGCCCCGGTGCACGGTGCCAAAGGATCCGGCACCAATCTTCTCCCCCAGCTCAATGTCATTCCAGTCGATCTCCAGGTCTCCGACATCCATCACCCCTTCTGACAGGTCCCTGATGATGGGCATCAAATCAGTGCCCTTCTCCAGCGCGCCGCCAATTGATCCAGTGATGGATTCGTCCATGAAAGGCAGTCTTGCTGGAGCTCCTGAAGGCTGAAAACTCTCCATGGATGCGCTGCTTGGCAACTTGAGGATCGGCTGGACCTGTGCGCAAGACAACACAGAAAAGGCCAAACCTTGATAAACAAGCACACTGCTTTTGCTCGTGCACCAAAGGCTATGCATTCAATCACCTGACAGCAGCAAAGCCTTCAACCCCAAGTCATAAATCAAGAGTCAGTTGTAGCACAAGGCTGCGCTTACCAGATGGGGACTGGGCATCGGACTAGGACGCTCTCCAATAGTCGGGGATTCGGGTAGGGCAGCCAGTTGGCGTCGCCTACGCAGCTGTGCAGAGTCACTGCCGCCTGTCCCATCCTCGCTCGGCGGAGCGCTTCCGCTCCGAAGGAGCTCAGAAGGTTCTATCACACCGTCAAAGCTGTGCTCAAGAGAGCAAGTAAAGTAAGTATCTTGAGCTCGCAGAAAAGTAGTTGCAAGTGCAGGGGCAAGGGAATCTTGCTCTTATCCTCATACTGACTTACATGATATCTGTACACCTATTTGTGTACTTGACCATTGTGTGTACATCAATTGCATAGGCAGCACTAATAGTCTGGAATTATGAGGAGATGTCAGTACAGTCAGAGAAACGGACGGTGTCCTACAGCTGGCAGGTAGTGACGTGCGTATTAAGCGCAACCTGTGGTTGCGCGTGTGCCGGCCCCTCCGCCGGCACGCCATCGTGTCGTCACTCATGAAGCCGGGCTCAACGGAGTTGCCCCTCCTCAGGAACTCCGGAGGCCAAACTCCAGCCACAGGGGACACCAACTCCGGCGGCTCATAGCTACTGCATGAATGCTAGAGAGCTCTGTGAGATACACTTCGCTTTGTCTTCGACCTTTTAACCCAAAGCCCAATAGTGGGAAGCGTGAAACAGCAGCACAATCGTCTACCTGGTGGCCGAGGGCGCAAACGATGTGATTTGGGGGCAGCGCAGCGGTGAGACTATATGGCTCTTGGAAGCCATGATGCCTGGCTCCAGCGGTAGAAGCTCCCCGGGTGTTCCAATGAGGTCCACAACATACTCCCTGAATGAACATGCGCGAAGTAATACAGAGCAGCTTTAGACGCAAATAGTGGCTTAGTGAGCACAAGTGTCTAAGAGCAGCGGCCAAAGAACCCAGCATGATTGCGTGTCATTGACCAAGTATGTCCTCCCAAAGATGTAAAGCTTGAAATTTGCTACTTGCCTCTCATCGCTGTTGAGAACCATGATGCATGAAGCACCGTCATCCATGCGGCAGTGCTTGCAGCCTCTGCTTATGCGGCACGGCAAGCCCATGGCATCTGCCAGCACCTGCATGGCTCCAAGCCAAGGGCAAGACGCATGACGGAGAGGCAGGTCACATTGCACTCTGTGGTCTACATTGCTGGTGCCACTGCAGCGGACAACTTCACCAAGTGCTGAGACTGTCGAAGATTACATGACATTCTTTGACACGGCCTCTTGTGAGCAGGTGCAATGCCCCAGCACAGAGTACCTGAGACACTGCAGTTGTTGCAACCTGGGAGCTAAATGGGCATGACACTACAAAGTGCCACATGCATGAGGTGCCACATGCTGCAGGTGCAGCCCACCTTGAAGAGCAGGGTGCGGTGCCGGCAGAGTCCAACATCAATCATGCCGATCGGCAGCACGACACTCTTGAGGAAAGCCTTGAGCTGCCGCATCCGCGCCCGGAATCTTGACAGGAGCTCGCCAGCCTCCATCTCAGCAGGGCCCCTGCAAAGGCAGACAGCCACACTTTTGCCATACAGTCACCTATCCCCCTCGAAGAGAGACAAGAGGTCTACCGTACCAGATGAGCAGCATGCAGGACATAATCGATTTTGCGGTCAGCAGAAGGCAACCAGAAACATCAGTTGGAGCACGGGGCTCGCAATCAAGAGGATCGGCAGGCTGATATTTGCCTGAACGCCGTTGTAGCTGTTCTGGCGCTTCAGCTTTCTTACCCCATGTGGTCGGAAACCAGCCTGGCGAGCTGGCGAGCAAGGGTCTGGTAGTCGGCAGCGGCGTAAGCCAAGCCCACGGCCCTGTCCTCCAGAATCTTGAGCCCCTTGTCGACGTCACGTGCAATGAGAGCCACGTCAAACGCCGCCTCTGATGGGTGTAGCTTACGCAGTGTGTCGAGGTTGGGCATGCGGCCGCGCTGCTCCACCTCGGTGCACATGTTCCACACGTATGGCGACATGCCCCACAGGTCGAAGAACCCGTCCTCCAGCCGGTCCTCATAGCTCAGGCAGCCGTTCACCTGTGTACAATCACCCGTGAGAATGGTGGACCTCCCTACAGCTTCAGGACGGCATAACAGCCAGTTGATTTAGGGGCTCGGCTGCCAGCCTATGTGCAGGCCTTCCTACTGCAGTAGAAGTAAGGATGCATGGATGTGGAGGGAGGACTGAAAAATAGGCTTCAAGCATCTATAAAACCATAAGGGACGATCTTGGCAGGAATGCTAGCGTGGTCTTAGTGCTCGGCATCTTCAGACAGGCTTTGGTGAGCTCGAAGTCAGTAGCACCAAGCAAGCACCCGACGAGGCTTCTCAGATAAGGGTGCTGGCGGATTTGGCACAAGGTCGAAGCACCTATGGAAGCTTATGAGTTTGACTTGTATGCAATGGTGCAGCAGTACTCACCCAGTAGCGGTATGCAGTCGCCTCGGCGGGGCCGCGGGGCGCAACGCTCACGTGGTTCGCAGCCGCCACCTCACGGGAGCGGGCCAGAGGTCCGCCGCGCTCCTCGAGCAGGGGCGTGCCACCTGGGCCAGCCGGCCCGGCCTCGATCTCCTCCGCCAGCTCCGCATCCGCCATCACCCGCAGCGCCACCGCGACCTGGCCCCAATTGCCAGTGGCCTCGCTTGTCAGAAAAGACCTTGGTGACCTCCCAAGCCTTCACTGCTGGGATTAAATGCTCAGGGTCAGGTAGTGAGCTGTTCACCTGGATCTGGTATGTCTCCTCCGCCTGCTGAAAGTAGGATTGCGAGTCCTGCTGCAGGCGCGTGCGCGTGGCGGCGAGCTCGCTGTCCTCAGGCCACGAGATCTCCGTGTCGCTCAGGCTGTGTGGCCCTGTACCGCCGCCCTTGCCCAGGCTCAGGCTGCTCCAGCGGGACAGAGCCAGAGGAGCGCCAACGTGGCCAGTCAGGACCCTTCGAATCAGCAATACTTTGCCACTCCGGAGCAGCGCATGGTTGGAGCCCGCAGCCCGTCTCACCTGTCGTCGAAGAGCATGTTGGTCATGGACATGCCGGACATCTCCGCCTCGCTGCCCAGGCTCGCACGCCGCCTGCGCGTCGGGAACACGGGGTCGCTCTCCCGCTCGGGCGTCCGGTTCCCGCTGCAGCAGCCGACCATTGGGATGCCGCCCAGTCAGGACCGGCCGGCGCGTGCCGGGCCAAATGCCGAGCACAACATTGCTTCCACAAGAGAGCATGCGCAACTGTGTTACTAGCTTGCCCTCGCTACAGTGGCTACTCATCTCACTAGATCAACATTGTCCATGACAAGAGGATGTTCTTGGTAACATGCTCTTGAGGTGGCACACCTGTCGGGAGCCTCTCCTTGGCTTGCCAGCCACTCCCCGCTGGACCTGGTCACTGAGCCCGCGCGTTCCAGCCTGGCCACAAATGCAGGCGTGCAAAGTGTCAAGGAATGGCTCGTAGTTAGTGAGAGGAGCTAATGCCGAATTGGCGTCAAGCGGTCTCTCGCTCGCCGCGACCGTCCCGTCAGCTCATGTGACTTCCCAGTGCTGGCACGGGGGTGCTCAGAGCGCCCTGTCTGCTATAGTTACTGGCTCCGCTTCTGTAGTCTTGACCACCATCTGTATGCACCTGGCTGCCTTTTACAGCCACTCTTCCATTTACATTCATGTTTAGTATAAGTAATATATCAGCAGCCGCATTCTTCTCCCGAGCAGAGACGGCTGCAGCACAGGCTGCACGGGCTCCCGTGCTGCTGGGGGAGTCTGACCTCGCCGGCGACCACTGCCGCCGGTCGAGCCCGCCGGAGAGCTGGTGCATGACGCCCGGGTCCGCCGACGAGGCCCGCTCCAGGCGCGCGGGGCTGGTGCCGTGGCCGCCGCCGCTGCCCCCGCCATCGCTCGCCAGAAGGGCCAAGTGGTCGGCGAAGGTCTCCGGCGAGGACAAGCTCTGCAGGTCCAGCCGCGGCGCCGGCGGCGGCGGCGGCGGCGGCTCTCGCGTCAGAGGCGCGCAGCGTTGACGGACAGCGCAGTGCCAGACGACTTCCGGCGAGGCAAGTCAGCGGAGGCCTCGAGCACCTCGCTGCCGGAGCGCGCGAGCTGCAGGATGGCGGCGGTGTGCTGAGCGACGTGGTGGTGGATGATCACGGAGCCCGGCTGCTCCAGGAGCGGCGGCGAAGCCGCCATCGCCGCCGCCGCCGAGGCGCTGCGGCCGTGGAGCGACGCACCGCCGGCGCGGGAGGGCGACGACCAGGTCGCCGCCGCAGGAGTGCCGCCGGAGCCGGCGNGGAGGTCACGGCGCCCGCGGCGGTCGCGGCGCGGGGGACTGACTCGGTTAGGTGTGCCTGGCCCGCTCCGCGGGCGCTCTGCTGCGGGCCCCTGGCTCCGCCCGGCGAGGACCACCACCCTGCTGGCCACACCGTCTGCTCCGACGCTCAGCGCGGCAGGCTCTTCTCGCTCTCACGCCACGCCATTGTCCGCCGCTTCCATGGGGAGCCGGTGGCCTCCCACGCAGCCGGGTCGCTAGCGCAGTTGTACCGCATGCGCTTGGACGTCTCGCTGCAGAGGTCTATGGCCCGCGCGCTGCACCTGCGTGCAGGCAGAGCCCTCGCTGCTGCCTCTGGCTCTGGCCAGGGGACCCGCTTCCAGGAACCCAGTCTCTCTGACCTGAGGCTGCTTAGCAGGGGTTACTGAGTGCTTCGTAGCTGCTTCGCTTCTTTTCTGTGCTTGTTGTTCTTCGTACTTCCCCTGGCCCCTTCTCGTCCTTTGTTCATTCTTTTTTGAGCTGGCTTTTTCCAGCCCCTATCCTCAATGGGCGAGCCCTTCCCCCTCTTCTTGCGCTCTAGGCCCCTCCGTCATTTGGCTTCTTTTCTTCCAACCTTCGTCCATTCTTGTCGGGCTCTTCACAGCCCTTCCTTGCCCCCACTGGGAGTGCCACTTCTTCCTCTTTCTGTTTGGGCTGCCTTTGCCAGCCCCTCTTCTCTATGGGCGGCGAGCACTTTCTCACAGCCCTTGCCCTCAGTGTCTCAAGTCGGGCTTGACGGCCAAGTAATCCACCACAGTGTGAGCATGCACAAGCACAACTCTGTGCTAAGTATGTAGGATCCGCCAGGCTCGTCGTACAAATTTCCGGCATCCCATCTTGGTGGGAAGTGAAGGGTCACCACATCAATGCGATCAATCAGAGTGATCAATGGTCAGAGCAGCCGTGTCATTCCTCAAATTAACGCCTAACACGATTTGGAAGCTCGTGTGCAGCGAGCGAGGAACCATATGTGCGAATGCCAAGCGGAGGGCAAGTCACCGAGTCCGCCCCCTTCAACTGCCAGGGGCGTCTGCTCAATGTTCTGCAAATCACCTAATCATTATGCGCTCGACTTTGTCCAATAATTGGTTGTCAGGCAAGACGAGGGCGGGGGTGCATCTACTAATCACCGTGATCTCAAGGCTGCAAACCTAATATTACTGATTGCCTGTGGACACTTGCTGTACGAGGATGGGCTTTTGGAGGGGCTTCAGCATGTTCATGACGTCTGAGAAGCTCGGCCGCAGCCTTGGGTTGCTGCAAGACAAATGAAGAACGAAAAGAGAAACTTAGGAATTCATATCGACCAAACAGTTTCAATCTCCTCAATATGAAAGACCTATACGCTCTCAGACATCTTGGGCCATTTGACCAGGCGGCTGAACAGAAGTAAGTGAACTGGTTGGAGGTGCCTACTTCTCCCAGCACAGCCTAATGCATTCTGCAATGGCTGGATCGACGGTGTCTGGGATGGTAAGCCTCCTGTGCTGAAAGCCTACTGCGCCAACGACCTGCCAGAAGCACAAAGCACAGAAGGTGATCAAGGTGCAGGATGTGGCAAGAGCTCAGCAGCCATGAACACTGCACACACAGTTCTACTTGTATCCACCTTACTTCACACTTGGACACCATAATCTGCCATCTTTCGAGCTACTATAGGCAGCTCATGCCTCTTCCTGCAGTGTCATTAGGATGACCTAGAACACTCTCTTCATCATGGAACTTATTTGTGCATCATTTCTTCCTAGTACTTGATAGGCTGGCCCTCGGAAGAAGTCCTTTCACACTTTGTCAAGCCAAATGATGCTCATGTGGGTTCCTGCCTGATCCTGCATATGGCTAATTCCTGCTAAGATTTTCCAGCGGCCCCCCAGAATCAGCCAGCTGACCCTCTGCAAGCTGTTGCAGTCTAGCCTTGCACAGTACTGAATCCAGGAAAGCGGGATGCAGTGTGGGATAGCAAACCTGCATAGCATTCATCCCGTGCCAGGGTTGCTGCAGAGTGGCCAGTTCCCAAAGGATCACCCCAAAGCTGTACACGTCGCTCTTCTCGTCCGAGAGCTCGTTCCGAAGAACCTCTGGTGCCATCCACTCAGGCTGCACCACATCACAGAGCAAAGTGTATTGTGAGAATTACCTGCAAATCGACCTAGAAGGATGGAACAAGTGCCCCATCACCACCAGTAGCCCCTACTCAAGCTCTCTGCACATGGACTACAGAGCAAAGCCCTGAGGTACTGTGTGACATACCGTGCCAGCGCTGGATTTGGACGTAAGGTAGGTGTGGTGCTTCATCCTGGACAAGCCAAAGTCGCAGACCTGAACATGCATGCACACATGCAGAGCAAGTCAAAGGGAAGGAGGAAAGGAGTGGCCTGACCTCTTTCTGGATGCAAGAATTCAAGTAACTGGTGCAGATTACCAGCACACAGAAAGTGATTTGGGCGCTTGGGACAGACCTTCACAGTCCAATTCTTGTCCACTAGCAAGTTTGGGCTTTTCAGATCTCTATGCACAATAGGAGGACTGCTTCGGTGTAGATAATTCATGCCCTTGGCCTGCAACACAGCAGGAGTCCATCAATGAGAAATTTGGACGGAACTCCAAGGTTATGGCTAAAAGACAATACCTCAACTCTTGCACTCCGGCACTAGGCACACCGGCCCCACGCATAGAGCAATATCTAGACAAAAGGTCCTTGTAAACCACCAAAATAAAGATATTATGCATTTGAAACTGCAGTTCCCAGTAAATCCATACCACATCAAGTGCCATTCGAATACGCCGGCGCTCATCAACCTCTCGGTTGGGCCGGTGCAGCAAGCGGTACAGGCTTCCCCTGCAAAGAATCACAACGTAAAATACAAACTCATCAGCAGTTTCCGAGACTGCTACAATCAGCGTGCCACAGTGTTGGCCTCAAGCTCTAGCAGGTATGAAGGTCCCGTGACATTGGAATGCTTCACTACCAAATGTCAGGCATCAGGCCAGAGTTTTAGCAGTATCGGGCCAAGCATACTGTGCCCGAGGCAGGGAGCAGTACCGAGGGCAGAACTCCGTGAGGATGGACAGGTGCGGAGGCTTCGTGACGCAGCCCATGAAGAGGACCACGTTAGGGTGCCGCAAGCGTCGCATAATGGCGACTTCGGCCTTGAACTCCTGCAGAGCTTCTTGCTGGATGTCCTGCTCGAGGAACACCTTCACAGCAACATCCTGACAGTCAAAGTATGCAACAAAGTCAGTTTTCGCAGCCTGACCCAGCACCTTGCGGCAACTCAATCTAGCAAAAGATCCAGGAGAAGGTCAAAGAAGAGTCTACGCACCGAGCCCTGCCAGTCTCCACGATAGACTTTCCCATACGAGCCTGCATGCAACGATCAGAAGCATGAGCCAGGGGAGGAAGACAGTGCTCCCTCACTGGACAATCTACGGTGCACAGCTGCACCACCTCCTCCTGGTCTGTACCCTGCTGAGCGCCAAGCATGTAGGAGCTTGGCCATGTCAGTATAGAAGCAGTCAAGTATTACTCTGGTTGCAACCAAACTATGAGAAGAGCATCGCACCCTGCCCAACGCGTTCTCCGAGGGTAATGTCTTCCCATGGGATCTCCACTTCCCGTATTGCCTCGCTGAGCATGAGCTCGTTCAGCTGCTCTCGCAGGTTCAGCGGCACAGGGTCTGCACTGCCGCCCTTGTTCACCCCCTGCCCACCATCGCCGCTGCCACCGCCGCTGGCCAGGCTGTCTGCGCTGCCGCCCTCTCGCTCCCGCTGATCCCAGTAGTTCACGCGGTTGTTACTGTCATTTCCCTGGCCATTGTTTGATGCCTGCCCCCTTGGTTCCTGCCGCTCGCCAGAGCCCGTGGCCTCTCTCCGCGCATGAGGCGCCTCCGCCGGGGCCCGGCCACCGACATTGTTGCCCACGCCTTCGCCGCTGCCCTGCTGGCCCTTCTTGCTCAGCGAGTTGCTGAGCACCTCGCCAGGGGCATACAGCGACTGTTCGAAGATGGTGTAATTGGAGTTTGCTTTTCCCTGGGCCGCAGGCACCTCTGCTGCATTTCTATACAATGCGGCAGCCTGCGAAGCTTCAGCTGAGCTTGCTGCATTAGCGGTACCAAGGTCCTGGGGCAGGACTTCGCCGTTCTGCCGTGCATAGTTGACCTGGTCGGCAAAGGGCGCGTAGCCCTGGCCCTGGTTCCACCGCATGTCTACCGGGATGCCACCTCCGGAGAGCGTCGACGGCGTGGTCCCCGTCGTGGCCGTGACAACACTGCACCGGAGGGGGTCAGAGCGCATGGTAAGCGGGTCCATCAATGGCAGGAAGTTGTAACTTTGTTTCTTATGATGATTATGAAGATGAGGATTATGACTATGCAGTCAAATTTTGAAGGGCCTCCATTGTTAGCTTGGCCAATACCTGCCCGTCTCGGTCGAGCCTGCGTCGGGCTGAGGAAGGTAGTACTCAAGTGGCACCATGTCGGGCCCCAAGCCCTGACTCAGGCCGGCAACCCTGGAGGGCGGCTGGCGGTCAAACTGGAGGGGTGAGGCGAGCAGCAGCGGCGCGGTGGACAGCTGCCTCTCCGCTGGCACAAGCTGGCCCGGATGGTCAAGCAGGTCCACCACCATCTCTCTGGCACACAGAAGAGAAGATCCAATGGGCAGCAATTCATTGCAGCCATCCTTAAACGCCAAGAGAACCGATATAGTTCAGCACTGCCTAACATGAATGAAGGACAACCGATACTTGGGACGTCACACAAGGACAAAAGCTTCAGCAGACACTCCTGCGAGAAGACATGCAAGAGGCAACTTGCAATTGACTTGAGCTACCAGGTGACCACCTGTCTCCAAATCTGATCAGTGCTATCACCGAGGAGTCCTCCCGTACGGTGCCCCGAAATGAGCGATCGCGAGTAATCCGACAAGGCAACCGCACGTGATCGGCCAAATACTGGCACAACAGGGACAAGTCTTAGTTTTGATGGAAGAAGCAACTTGCTGGCTGCAGATACACTGGCTTAAACACATCCCTCTACACAAAAGCTAATCTCTCTAAGATCGTATGGAGCAGAGATGCCATTGAGATGCATGGTTGCAGCCACCTTAAAGAGCAGCGCTCGGTGCCGACTCAGGCCCGTGCGGAGGCCGCCCATAGGCAAGATGCTGCTGCCGTTCTTCAGCATCAGTTGCTTGCTGGTCTGCCGCCATGCTTCCTGCTCAGGGACTCCGCAGGACCCACGGTCAGACTCAGCGAGGGGCAACTCAAGTGTAGCATACTAACTTTGACGACACAGTTGATACATTTTGGAGCAATAGGTAGCCAGAAGCTGAAATACGATGGTGATGATATTTATCATCAAGAGAATGAGACATGGTCGGCATCGGTCTCTAAACCAACAACCGCGCCGTTGATTGCATCTTGTTCAACGTGGTATGCTGGGCCTTGATGAGCGTGCGCTGCCTGGATCAGCTCACCTGGAGATCAGCATCGGAGGTAGCCGGGCCGCCCATGAGGTCCGATGACATCCTGAAAACACGTGCCAATGATATCAGGAGTCGACTCACAATCACTGCAGCTCCAGCGAACCAGCCCCCTGAAGACCAGGCAATGCCTATGTAGGAAGCTGACGGCAAGTGCTAAAAGGTAATGAACTGGGCTTGGCGGAGGTTGCCCAAATCACCTGCCGAGCTCCTCGGCGACAACAGTGATGTCAGCCATCATGCCTGCCATGCGTGTGGCCCAGGAGACAAGGCGCTGCAGGCCCTCGTCGTGGGCGCTGTCGACGAACACGGCATCAAAGGAGGCCTCTGCCGGCGGTACGCGGGCAAGTGCTGCCAGCGGGGGCATGCGGCCCATGTGGTTGATATTTGCGCACAGGCTCCAAACGCGCGAGCCAATGCCGTAAACCGCGTAAAACCCGTCCTCAATGCGGTCCTCATACCCAAGCGCCTTGCTCATCTGCACAAAAGCCACCAACATACCAGGACGAGAGTCACCAGCACGCAGTCGCACCCATGCCCAAGCTTTATGGCTACAGAAGCACTTCACAGCTGAATGTAGGGCCACACGGAGGCAGCCGCCTGGCGCGACTAGGTCACAAGATTCTTGGGCCACGGGCGGCACCCAGTAGCGGTAGGATGTGGCTTCAGCGCGGGAGTGGCCCTCGGGCAGCGGTGCAGCCTGGGCCTCGTCCACTGCGGCGGCCTCCTTGGCGAGCCGCAGCGCAAGCGCAAGCTGAAGCTGGAAGTCCTCCTCCGCCTGCTCAAAGTCCACAGGCCGGCGATTGTGCGGCGTCGCTGGCAGCCCGCCAGGCCCACCCGTCGGCATCTCCAGTGCAGAGGACTCGGGCGTCGCCACTTCCCCTGGCGCCACCTGCCTCGCCGGCGGGACGCTCACCTGCAGCGTGCTGCTGCTGCCGCCAAGCCACTCTTGCCTTTCCCCGCTGCTGTCCTCGGCTGTACCACTGCTAGCGGCCTCTGCGGCGGGCAACTGCTGCTCCTGCTCCACGCCGCCACGCGCCGCCCCGAGCCCTAGGTTGCTCAGCAGGCCCTTCATGGTCTCGCCGATGTTCTGCTCCCAGCATCACACGCAGGCAGCAATTGGAGCCAAGTCAGGCAAGGGCCACTGCGAGCCAATGTTTGTAGTCCAAGTAACCCGGAGTGCCCATTGTGTTGGCAGGCGCAAGAAAGCGAGCAAGCGAGCAGGGGGGGCCGGAGGGAGGGTACGAGGGAGAGGGAGAGGGAGGGATGGAGAGAGTGAGGGAGGGAGGAGGGAGGGAGGGGGTGAGGGAGGAGGAAGGGAGGTGGTAGAGAGGGAGGGAGGGAAGGAGGGAGAGCGAGCGAGCAAGTTGCAGGATTCGAGTCTCACTAGATTGATCCAGCTCCGCTGCGAGCCAGCAGTCGACGAGTCACCGCCCTTGCTATTGGCGCTGCCCCCCGTTCGAGGGCTCTCCCTGTCCTCCACACCCCCACCTCCAATCCCACCGCCGCTGCTCGGCTGCTGCCTCACGCTCTCAAAGCTGGCCGCTCTATTGGCAGGCTGGTCTGACCGCTCGGTTGCAGCGCCGCTTTGCCCAAAGGCGCTGAGCTCAGGCTCCTCTGATGGCCGGTGGTGCGCGCGCCCCTGCAGCGACCCAAAGCCGTCTGCCATGGCGGAGCCGTCTAGGTAGTCCTCGCGAAGGCTTGGCACGTGCACCGTGTGCGGCGGCAAGCCATGCTCCAGCAGCGCTTGCTTCACGTCGTGCTGCGGCAGCTCATCCGATGCGCGCCGGCTGGGCCGATGGTGGCTGCCCGATGGCTGCACACTGGTCCGCAACCAGGCCTCGGCGCGGCCGCCCAGGTCCAGGTGCACCGGCGGGCCACCAGCCCCCGCCGCCGTCGGCGCCGTCCGCGGGCTGTGGCCGGTGGTGGAGTTGGTCGGCGACCGCACGGGCGTCGTGTTGGCCGGCGTGGCGGGACGCGACGACCGGGCGGCCGTGTCGGACGCGGACCAGATGATGCCGATGATCTGGCCGCTGTCGTCGACGATCGGCAGGTTCTCGACAAGCGTGTCGACGAACGTGCCGTCGCGCCGCTTGCACGGGAACTGGCCGTGCCACGCCTCGCCCTTCACCAGCCGCGACATGATGTCCACCGACTGCGCCTGCAGGGCCAGAGCGCCACCGTGTCCCCGCCACTGTCAGGCTCCGACCTAGCGTGGCAAGGAGCAGGGGCCTTCTCCCTCAACTCGCGCCATCGCTGCGCCGCAGCGGCTGCTACGCAGAGCACATAGAGAGATGGCCGGCGCTGCGACCGTCAACCGGGCCCAGCGATGAGCGCAGCGGATGCCACGATGAGATGCCGCAAGGCCTCCCTCGAGGAGACGAGCGACATTGCCGTCTAGCGGTTCCTAAAGGAGATGGAGCTCGGCCATAAGCGCGCAGCCGGGCGCCAGCGGCTCGCGACGCGCCCGAGGCCCTCGTCAGATGCGAGCATAAGAGCGGGCGGCGACCGCGGGCAAGCCCTTTGCCTGGGGCGTCGGAGTACCTTGAGCTGCCGGGGGCTCATGATGTCGAAGACGGGGCGGCCGAGGACCTGCTCCGACGTCCACTGGAACATGGCCTCCGCCCCGCGGCTCCTGCGCGCGCAGCGCCGCATTGCACAAGGGCGCCGGCCACAGTGAGCACCGAGGCTCTCCCCAGGCGGCTGCCGCTCGGAGGCTCTCCATCCAGTGCCAATTCTGCGGCGGCATCGGCGGCGGCGGCGGCGGCGGCCGAGCGCCGCACCAGTAGGTGATGTTGCCCTGGAGGTCGTAGCACACAATGGCCTGCCCGGCATTCGACAGCGGGCTCGGCCCCTGCATCTCGCCTAGTGACGACCCCGACATGGCGGCNGGGGGGATGCCGCGTTCGTCGATGTGGAGGAGAAGCGAGCGGCACGGTGAGGTGACAGTCTGCCGGCGGGGAGGGCAGGGGGGCTCGCGCAGACGCCCGGGCCCTGGACAAAATCTGGGAGTCCGGGCAGTTCCATTCGCCAAATGGCGGCATTCTTCCGCCTGCCATTGGCCGCGCCCGGAACTCCGAGCGGAGCTCCACGGCCCCCAACATACGCGTTGCCTGGGGGGTGGGAAATCGTATTTCATTGTTATTCATTCTTGGTCCAGGGGGGCGGTGGCCAGCCTTACGTAATGGGCGTGCGCGTGGTGTCAACGACCGCTTCAGCCTGCGCTTTTGGGGAAGGGGTTCTTTGCGAACCCCTTCCCCCGGGGTGCCAGGCTTCGCCACGTGGCGGTGCGCCCCTGCCGTCCAGCAGCGGGGACACCTCCTCCCAACCACTTGGCTTGGCCACTCAGGCCCACGCCTTGCATCTGCGTGCTGGCCGTGCTCTCGCTGCGGCCTCCGGCTTTCGTCAGGGGGATAGTTTACCGGCAGCTAGTCTGTCGGATGTGAGGCTCCTCGCTCGTAACTACTAAGTGGTCCATCCTCCCCCGTTCTGCCATAGCCTCTTCAGGCCCCGCAGTCGCTGCTTAGCTCGTAGTTTGGCCCTTTCGAACCTTGTCAATTCTTTTCGGGCTGGCGTCTCACAGCCCTTGCCCCATTGGGAGAGCCACTTCTTCTTCTACTCAGGCCCTCCATCACGCGCATCTGGAGCGCGTCGTACCTCGGCAGGGCAGACAACCAAACTGCCGCCCCTGGTGAGGATGCCAAGAGCAGCCGCGCGCGTCTCCGGAGGTCGTCCGGAGGCAAAAAGCCCCATCGCCGTGTTGAATGAGGCCGCATCCACCTCCGCCATGAAGCGAGCTTGGGCCCGGAGGTCGGCCGTACGCGCGAGGTGCGCGAAAGGGACAGCCCGTGGCACCAGGGCGGGGGGATCCGCAAGCAGCGCATCCCGGGCGGAGCAAAGAGCCGCCTAGACACGTGCCGGTCTCCACGTCCGCTGCTGCCTGCTCTAGGAAGAAGTGGCTCTCCCAATGGGGGCAAGGGCTGTGAGAAGCCAGCCCGAAAAGAATTGACAATGTTCGAAGGGGCCAAACTACGAGCTAAGCAGCGACTGCGGGGCCTGAAGAGGCTATGGCAGAACGGGGGAGGATGGACCGCTTAGTAGTTACGAGTTAGGAGGCGACCCCCGCGCCGGATGAATCGCTGGGCCATCGAAGCCGCAAACCTGTGCCCAGCTCCCCAGGCAGGCACGAGCCAGCTGGCGGCAGCCCAGCCCCCCGCGGCTCACAGGCATGGAGGCCTGGTGAACCGGAGCCGGCGACCCCAGGAAGGCCGGGTGTTGGACCAGGGCCGCTGTGCTGGCCAGCAGACCTGCATCAAATGTTGCATAGACGGCCTCCGCCGCCGGGGAGGACAAAGTTTGTGTGTTTGGAACAAACGAAGGCCAAATGGCCAAGTACAAAGGCAAGCACATCTCAGGGTACAGGGGACGTTGGCCAACGCTCCGCGACTCTGCGACCCATCACTCAAAGAAGCAAGCGGGCTCCTTCAGACCTTGTCCATTCCTTTGGGTTGGCCTCTCACACCCACCAGTCAATCTGGCCGCGCTTTCTTCCTCAACATTGGTGTCCGCGTGGGGCCCACATCTTCGGGCGTCGCCCCTGCATCTCTTCCCGCACTGACCACGCGTGCTGCTGCTGGGGGCAAGAATCAAAGAAGAAAGACTACTATTCTAGTATAGAAAGAAATTGCTCGCCTTTAGAGAAAGAGGGGCTAGCAAAGCCATCCCAGAAAAGAAGGGACAATATCCAAAGGCCACAAAACGGTGCCGAAAAAAAAAACTTCACACCAGGACACGAATTGATGCAGACGGATGCTCAGTATCCATGAGTGAGCAACAGCAATTCAGAATAACTCGAAGCTGGGAAATCGGCACTCCGCCAAGACCTTGAGGCAGCAGCCATAGCGCGGCCGGCGCGCGTGTGGACTGCGTGAGCCAGAGAGCGCTGGAACGAGACCGCCAGCCTCAGTAAAGGGCGATGGCTGTGGTCGGCAAGCCCTGCACAGCAAAGAACAAAGTTCGAAGAGGCCAGGAAAGCGCAGAAGCACACAGCGACTCAAAGGTCACTGGGTGCTTGGTTTCCCCTAGTAAGCTTCCATTTGCTGTAGTCTTGTGTCTAGCTGTGTGATCTTAGGCGCCTTTTGGCTCTTTGGACCTTGTCCATTCTTTATGGGCTGGCCTTTCCTAGCCCCTCTTCTCTATGTGCGAGCATTATCTTTCCCAGGCCCTACCATCTTATGGGAGAGCACTCTCTCTTTTCTTGGCTGGCCGATACGCAGCCATCGCCCTCTACTTGATTCCATGTGTGCTTTATTGTCTTCTCTGGCCCCTTCGAACATTGTTCATTGTTATTCTGGGCTGGCCTCACTCGTGGTTATTAAGTGATCCATCTTACCCAGCTTAGTGAGCAGCCGCGAGTTCCCCGCACTCGCACTGCAGCACGCCCAGCAGACAGGGCGGGGGGAGACCCAGCAGGGGATGGATTGACGTGCGAAAAAGCTCATCCGGCATCCTGAGTGCGTCGCAAAGGGGGAGCGCCGAGAGCAGGTCTGCCGCGCCAGAGGAGGATGCTGATCGCCGCCGCGTCCGTTTGTCGTACGGAGGAGCCTCAGCGTGGCCGTGAAAGCCGCCTAATCGACCTCCGCCATGTACCGCGCCTGCGCCCGCGAGTCGCATGGAAGTTCATGGATGAATGAAGCCTAGTGAAGTTGCCCAGTTAGTAAAGTCCGTAAGCCTGGGCGGGCACAGCGCTGGCGGACCGCCCACGCCTGGCGGGAGCTTGCCCTTAAAGCGCAAGAAAGACGCTTCCATGAGAGAATGAACAAAGGAAAAGAATGAACAAAGGTCGGAGGGGCCATTTAAGCGGCTAGCGGCATTGTAGCTTGGCGGTGCCGTGATCGAGATGACAGCTACATGCACGGAAAGAGATAGGCCGTGCCTTAGCTGCAGCCTCTGGCCCTAGCCAGGGGACCCGCTACCTGGAGAATGATTTGTCCAACCTGCGGCTGCTTAGTAGGGGTTACTGAGTGTTTCGTAGCTACTTGATATCCTGTGTATTTAGCGTTTTCCCTGGCCCCTTCACACTTTCTTCATTCTATTCTTTGGGCTGGCCTCTCCCAGCCACCGCCATCTCCTGGAAGCGTCTCTCTCTCACAGAAATAGCTCTTCCGAATCAAGGCAATGGCTGTGAGAGGCAGGTCCAAAGGAATGTACAAGTTCCGAAAGCGCTTCAATACGCAAAAAGCTGAATTTACCCTTAATGACTCCTGCGAGTTGGCGCTTCATAACCTTTAGTCAACATGCGCTCAAAACGTTTTCAGTCAACAAGTACAGATCCAGATTAAATAGATGGCAGAAAAACGTCGCCCTGGAGGAACCCGGAGGCAGCTGCTGGGCATGTAGCGTTACCAGCACCTGTTGGCCTGTCCAACGGTGGGATCGATACACTGGAGACGCTGAAGAAAGTAACAGCTCCTCCAATGTAAGGCAGTGGCTGTGAGAGGGTAGCTCAAAGGGATGGACAAGTAAGACAGAGAGCCGCATGCAGACTGCCCGGGCAAGCGATCTGAAGGTGCTGAACACGGGCAGCTCATCATGCCCACCTGGTCGACGTGCGCAGTCCTAGTCGAGCCGGTAGCTTAGGGTTTAGTAGCATCCCACAGCCATTGGCTGCTTATCACAGGATGCAGCTCTCGTCATTTGCAGCGGTTCAGGCTCTAGCAATATATCTGCATGTTGGGCGCGCACTAAGTGAGGCCACTGGCTTGCAGGGTGGTGCTCCGGATGCAGCAGCCATAGCGCGGCCTGCTCGCGTGTGGACTGCATGAGCCAGGGAGCGCTGGAACGAGACCGCCAGCCGCACGCGGAATACCTGCGCTAACCGAGCCGGCAGCGTGGAAGCCCCTGGCTGACCTGGCCGCCGGTCAATGGCCTCACGGGCAAGCCGCTGGAGGAGATGCAGCCACCGACTGCCGGAAGCCCCGTGAACATCAATCGCCAGGGCCGCAAATTCATCACCAGTTGGGTGGTCGGCGTACCCAGATAAGTCTGGCAGATTTGTATGTGCTCACTCGTTGGCAAGATTCCCCTTCAGTTGTGTTTTTCGGTTTGTTACCATAGCCCCTGTCAGATCTTTTGTTGTTCTTCTTACGAACAGTGTCATGGCTTGCTGGCCTCCCTCTCAATTCATTCACATCGCGCACCTTTCGTGAAATGCGGCAAGCTGTACCTCGTCCCAGGGCACAAGATGGAGCTTGAAAGAAATAGGCTACGTGATCAGCGCCTCATTCAACACCAGCAGCCTTGATCGGCTGCTATACAGTCAATGCTAGCAATCTGTGGGCAGAGTCTTAGCAAACTAAAATTGTTCAAGAAAGGTCAATCATAAAGACACTGTGGCACTGTGAACCTCGACTGATATACTGAAAGGACGGCTCCAACTCGGACATAAGGATGCGGCGCGTATCCGCCGACACCAGCAACTCAACCTGAGCACAACTGCCTAGAAGCTCTGCTGGCTTTGGTGCTCTGCACGGGCAAGGTCAAGGGGCAGCAAGTGGGGGAGGATTGGGGGGGCAGAGGCGTGGGCCGGCAGATTGGTTGACTTGAAGGCAGTTACATTGGCTGGAGGTACATGCCCCAGGCAGCCTCGTCACCCGCCAGCATGTCGGGAACGTCCAAGAGCAGCAAGTCCCGCAGGCCAGGCGACATAGCGCGGCTGGCGCACTCGCCCGGCTCCGGCTCCCCACACGTGCCGCTGGCCGCTGTGCCGCTGGCCGAGCTCAGGGTAGACGACGCAGCGCCGCCACTGCGCGAGTCGAGGCGCACGAGCTCTGGCAGGCTTGCTAGGCGCACGACCGGCATGCTGCGGCCACTTCCTCCGCTCGTCGCTGCAGCGGCGGCAGCATTGAGCAGCTCCTGGGAGGGGAGGATTGACCAGGGGTTCCACTCAATGGCTGGAGACATAGCAGCGGGTAGCGCTTCGCTCTTGGCAACGGGCAGGCGGCCAAATGGCTGCTGCCGAGGAGGGAGAAGATGGTGGCTATCCAGCGCTTCCAAGAGCGGCGCCAGCGGCTGCGTCGGCGGTGGCAAGGGTGTCATGTTTGGGAGCTGCCCGCCAAGCTCGCTCAAACTGCTGCTCGCGCGGGGGCTCAGAGGCTTCCCACCAGCCGAGGCCCCCCTGGCTGTCGCTGCCGCGTCAAGTAGCGCCGCAGCATCAACAAGCTGCTGCTCAGTAAAGCAGATGCCACCACTGCCGAGGTCGCCGCCTGCGCCAGCCGGCATCTTCCAGCCAGAGGGCGTGGCGCCCGCCGATGGTTCGGCACAAAAGCCGGCTCCTTCGGAGCGGCCGTTACAGAAGCTGTTGGGCGAGGTGCTGGGCGCTGTCGCCTCCGCAGAGAGCGCCGGCGGAGCACTCTGGAGCCGCCGTAGGGGCCCCGGCGGGTGCACCGTCGGTGAGGCTGCAGGTGAGCCCACGCCTGCAAAAGCAGGCCTGACGCCCTCAACCGCGCTGCTGGCGCTCCGCCCGAGGCTCGTCAGGATGTCGTGCAGCTGCGGCCGCAGCGAGTCAGGCGCCAGCGGCTGTGGAGCTGCCAGAAGGCTCGGCATGGCCGCCGCGGCCGCGGCCATGCCCGCCGAGACGGGGTAATCCACCATCGAGGGCTCCACTCGGGGAGGAGGCATGACAGGTCCCCACGAGACGGGGTCGGTGTTTGTGGCCGACTGCGCCGAGAGAATCGCTGCAGCCGACACGGCCGCCGCAGTGGACGCCACCGCCGCCGCTGCAGCATGCTGCTGCCAGGGCCCTTGCTGGGGGTGCTGGTGGCTGCTGCCCACGTCCCAGCGCTCGGCTTGCACCAGCGGTGGCACAGAGTACGGAGCAAGCGGCGGCTGGCTGGCCTGGCACACCTCCCCGCTCCCGCTGGCCTCGCTGCCGCCGCCGCCGCTGCTGGCATCGCCCGCCGCCGCTCCCGCCGCTGAGGTGGCGCCG